>JAUZND010064562.1:0-17753 GCA_034780555.1 Coelogynopora nodosa | reverse complement strand
ACATACAAAATTACATAATTGTGATATATAGTAAATGTTTTGAGATGCAGAAATTTCCTTTAATTTAATTCAATTACCTAAAATTTTTAAATACAAATTAAAATTAAAAACTTAATTATTTTAACATTCTTTAGATCTTAGTAGCTTTGTCTGCTATAAAAAAACGACTGCAAAATGATAGTTGGGCAATTTATCTAAAATTGACCCTAAAAGATAGTGAAGAATTTTTCTGTATATACTCGATTGCATTATTTTTATGTAATATTCACAATAACAAAAAATTCCGTGACTATATATTGATTTCTTGACAAGATATATTATAGTTGATAAAAAAAGTTTTAGATATACATACTGTATATAACATGTTAATCATATATATAATTTATTTCCGAAAAATAAAGGAGTATGCGTGACGTCATGCCATATAGCTTTTAATCCGCATTCTCAGACAATAAGGGGATTAACCAGTGGATTATACTCTATAGACCGCTACCAACAATTAGAAGAATTAACATCAATTATTATGGATACCTTATAGTACTGTATATAATAGTAGTTTTGGTTTTAAGTATTATATTCGGTTTTTTAGGCGGTTTACGATCGAGTGTAATTGTGTGCTTTGAATATTATGTCATAAAATGGTCGGAAGTGTATTTAATATATTGTAAAAAATAGCTTATAAATATGTTATGCTCGATTGAATTGCAAAACTCGATTTTGAACCAAATTTATATAAATTAAAGCTAAAAAGAATGTATAAAAAGGCACTTTATATGTAAAGCCACAAATACAAATAAATCATTTGTGATATTGTTTTGTGATTACCTTTTGTTCTATTATATTTATTAGTTTTTACTGAAAATAAAATTAGGTAAAATTCGGGTTTTGTTTTTCTTTAAAAATAGTAACTTTATGGTCATAAATTTATTTCAAAACCGTTTAAATTCTATGCGCTCTCGTAATTTACGCTCAGACGCCAGGCGCTCTTGTTCACATTCGCTTCTGAATAAATTAGCCCTGGTGACTTTCGATTTAACACAAAACGCCTTCGAGTCTTTACGCTCACAAGGAAATCGCCCCCGTGCTAAAGCACTATTATGCAATGGGCTGAAGTGACGAGTCGCCTGACTGACATGCGCTCTTGCGGTTACGCCAATATGACAATTCGCCCTGGCGTAGTAGAACCAGCTGTAGACCCTGAATGGGGAGAGGTATTTCAGGCACATAGCCAGGATTTTATAATGTAGGGGGTCAGGTAATTATTTTTCATCAGATGTATAATTTTTGTTCATTAAATAACACCCAAAATTTCTAAAAAAAATTATGTTAAATTTCCAACCGATTTTGACAAATGACCCTGTGATCCCCCACCCCCCTGGCTACATGCCTGTATTTTCTTATACATATAATAGACTAAAACGATGTCCTTACTTATTTTACAATAATAATTTAGGCCTATGTAATTATTCACAAAGACAACTTGGATCAAGGAACTGAAATATATGTATTGAAGATATATGATAAACCATTTATTATCTAAAATGGTGATTCAATTATTACTTCTAATCTAACATTTAGAAAAGAATAAATGATTAAGATACAATATTTTACACCATTGCAGAATACAAAATTTTATTCATTTTGGGACACAACAATCTACATTTGTTTATACACATTTTGCCATAACAAAATGCTCCAATATTTATGAACAAAATTAATTTAGGCTATGATTCTAGCATTACCGAAGTTGTGTTGCAATACTAAATTTACAATTGTTATCTGTGTTTGAAATATTTAAAGAACCCAATATTGTTCATCTCAAATGCTATATGTTTTTGTTGATTATATTTTTGGAACATGAATATTTTATTACCAATAACTTTCTTATTTTTCCATTTCACAAAGGTTATTTTGTAAACAAAACAAAATTTGTATAACATTTTATGTTCTGATGTTTTGGTAATATATAATAATTTACATTGATGACCATTTCAGATTCGTTTAGCAATTTTTCATTTAGTATTTTATGTAATTGGCGGTCTCTTTGTATATTCACAGATACCTTTCATGTAGTATATTATTATCAGTTTGTCTCAGTGCATGTGAACATACTCTTTGTATATCTTACATATATATATAGTCTAGCTAATTGGCAGACACTAACACTGAGTTTTGTTGCACCATTGTGCAGGGATCCTTAAAGGCCGGAAATTTCCGGATTTCCAGAAATTTCGAAGCGATTTGGTTACCTCCTGCAATGCACAAGAAAATGCAATAAAATTTTACCCACCCCCCCCCGTACTACCCTCTTATAATCAGAAGTATAATTATTTGTATAACTTACATGATTTATAGTACATGATTGATTGTATTGCACGTCTGAAGGTTTTAAATGCGTTGGATAATGGAGGAGCTAAAAATATTTTCCGGAAATTTGAAATTGATCTGTTAGGATCCCTGATTGTAGAACAAACACAGGTGCAGCTGACCCATTCTTGCTGAAAATGTATAGGCAATAAATATACCTATAGTCTAGAAATTGGATGTATGTTGAAAGAAAAATGTAGCACATATAGTCATGTTTTTTTTGAATACATAATATTACAATATAGAATAATCTTCACAATAATATAAAAAATAACTAAGTAATCTTCATAATTTTTGTAGTACACATCTATTTGAACCACCAACATTTTATAATTATCTATACAAATATACAATTCCAAAAATAGATATCTGTAACAACATTTAAAAAAATTATTCTATTTCTATATCTTTCTTAAACTTAGAGTATTATAATTATCATTATTTATGACACATTTTTAGTTAGATATAACTATATACATATATTCATGCTATCTGACCACCCTGAATATTACTAATTTATAAGAAAAATAGGTAACTAAAGCAATAATGTATAAACATAATAAAAACACCCAACTAACATCACACATAGCAAGCAATAGAATATTATAACTACTGCTTCTGAACCAGCCACTACTGCATTACATATAATTATTTTTAGCCAATAAGAGTGAAGTAAATTTAAAATTACTATATTTAGATAGTTTAATATAACTAGCCATTTGGTACACCATGAAATTAAAATGGCAAAGCCATTGATTGTTAAAAGGTTAAAAATACTTTTGTATGTATAAGTTGGATAAAATGACTTATATATTCTTTTTATAATTATTATACTAGATAAAAAACAATTATATCATCTAACATAACAGTTTTGTTTATAATATCAGTTCATAATTATGGTTAAAACATACCCTTTTAAAAGCAGTTATCATTTTGTTAGACACCTTTTGTTTGATGACATCTTGCCTTTCTAAAGTGTTAAAAATTGTACCAGACTAAACAGATTTGTTCTGGGGGCTCTTATTTTTAATTATTCTGATATTTTCTTGTTGTAAGATCCAACTTTTAATACAAAATATTAATAAACTGTACATATAAATTTTGTTAATCTCTGGTTTAGCAGCATAAAATCATACACATTTTTCAAATTATGTTATGCAAATTTTCTTATAAAATAAAAATTACATTAATATTTTTATTAATCATAAACTTTTTTACAGTGCAACTGAACACATTTAAGAGCATAAGTAGAAGCTGTGGGCCAGGAATATATCATTTGATGAATTTCTTTCTAATATATAAGTAATTAAATAAATTAATTATGAAAAAATCTATAATTATAAAAAGGTATACATATAACTAAAATTATAGTGAGAAACTGCCATGCATACTGTCTATAACTAATGACAGCCACTCTTAATGGTTTATGCCCTTATTAGTTTAGATATTTGATATGCAAAAACAATTAAAACATCAATATTATGAATGTAACATTTCAAAAAAATATATTGAACAAATCAGTTTATAATGACTGTTACAGCTGAGAGCCAAGGTTAATTCAGAGGAAAGATTGTAGATATAGTAAGTCATTTTACAATAGGATTAGATTGGATTGACTACAGGACTAGACATTTTCTCGACTGGAGCCAGCTATATATCTCTTTGTCCAATGATATCACTATAATATTTACAAAGCTTCAATCTAATTGCTATCATAAAGTTGTTTTTACAATCCGATTACATTAAACATTTCTGAGATCATCCCACACATATCCCGGGAAATGATTGACAGCTGCAGTATAATCCCGATTGTGAGAGCATTTGATCTTAGCATTATGAACAGTTAAAAATATTACCTATCCTTTAACATAGGTTAATTCGAACCTATTGAAATAACTTTATAATAGTGACTAGATTGGAATGTCAGTTTGTAAATTTTGCATCCTGTTCAACTATTTATTTTTACTTACCTTGTGACAATGACTGTTGTTTTTTCTTAGCTTTTACATTTTTAGCTAAATTTATTACACATCTTAATATGGGCTTATTTTTTATTCATTTCAGTAAATAGGTATAACAGATATGTATCATTATTATTTTTGTTTTATTATCATGTTTTGTTTTAATTTAAATTGATATCATTTTATGTTTTTATATTGTAAGTCTGGCTATAAAGTAACATCTTACAAAACATTAAGTTTTTGCTTTAATTTTAAATCATTACATAAATATTTTATGAAATTGTTTTTTGGTGATAATGATCATTAAAAAATATTATTTTATTTCTATTTAAATAATGTGTATTACAAATATTTAGACTGTGATTGGATCAATCGAATCGGGTTTAGATTTTTGGCGCGACTGGCCTGAGACTTTACGCCCATTAAAATGTATTCTTTCAATCTGTCAATCATAATTAAAAAGTAGCTATCGTCAATCTAAGATTGATCCAATCTAGTCTAATAGTTGTAAAGTGACCTATTGAATAGTTATTTTGGGATGATGTGATGAGCAGTTGTCAACAATAATTAATATTTTTCACTTCTCATTCTTGAATTCTTGTCTAACTTCTTAATCCAATCTGAAAAATGATATCTCATCCAGGCATCCAAATTGTTAGTATAAAGGATAAAAAAGCTTTTGGTGTCTTTAGACATCAAGCAGGTTTAATGATTATTAAAAGTTGCATCTTCTAAGTTTTTTTCTTTTCTCGTTTCCCGCTCATCTCAGGGCAAATTACAGAAGCGTTCTGCGTTGGTCGAAGAAAGCAGCAGTGTCGATCGGATTATATTGGAGAAATTGAGTGCATTTTATATTGTGAGAAGATCTAAGGCTTCTGACGTCTCTGGCATTGCAATTCGGGAAAAAGTGCCTCACTGTTTCATCAGCCGAGTTGCACTATCTACAGATGTTGTACTGAGCAGCAGTGATCTTGGCTCTGAAAGGTCCTATGTTGCGGCACTGCCCAGTCCTAAATTGGGATATGGTAGTTTGGGTTCTTCTATTGATAAGTTTATCAGGAAGGCCTCTTTTCTTCCCTATTGTAAGATACCTATTGGAAGCCTTGTTGATGTTGTCTGTCCAGTTTTTGTTGCAGGTTCTTTTGATATAGGCTGAAAGGCAGCAAAGGTTGATTGGTGAATTTGTTTGATCCATTGTGTCGGCTGCTTTCGTAGCAAGTTTCTCAACTGTCTCATTATGGGGCACACCACAATGAGCAGCAACAAATTGGATAGAGATATAGGAGAAGTGGGGTGATCTGTCCTTGTTTGTGAGCTCAATGAGTTGAGACCAAACTTTGTCGTTAATGTATTCCTTGACATTAAGGGGGCCTTCTCAATTAACTTCTCAATTACCTTCTCAATTAACTTCTCAGTATCATCCATGTTAGTTGCAATCAAGAGGGTACATGGAATGCTCATTTTTCCTCTGTGGCAAAGGATACATTTGAAAAAAAATCTAGTCTCAGCAATATAAACATTTTAAGGCTCATAATCAGATAGAATAGTGGGTAGGTTTGTAGTTTGTCAGACTTAGGATTGAAAACCAGCATTTTTTGCCTATCCACTGACAACTTGAAAGGTTACTTCATGGCAATGTTAGAAGCAGCAACATTAAACATGTATATCCTTTCTACTTTTCGGATAGGCCTACCTACTATATCAACCCATTTAAATGCACAATATGATTAAATAAATGCATAACGTCAATATCTCTCTGAAATAGCATTTTAGTAACCATGAGCAACTTCAAATATTTTAACTTGGAAATTGCTAGGGCATGATCATTATAACGATCTTTGCATAAATATGATAACAACTTATTAAAAACAATAAACTCCAAAGTGTAGATGTAATGTATTTTTCAACAATATGACAACGCAAATCAATAATATAACTATCTCACATATACAGTAGGGAGCAAATTAATTGACTAAAGCAAATAATTCCATGTAAAATTATATTTTGGTATAAACACATATGCAAAGTTATCATAATAAATATGAAATGTTTATAAAATATTCATAACAATAATTAAAACTTTGTATGTCCTCCTTTAGCTTTGATTACTAATTTGATTCGCTTGGGCATGTCGTCGACCAATTTTTTACACGACTGAAAAATCGAGGTTCTTTGAGGAGTATCTCTTACACAGATATCGAGCAAGGTAGAAATTAGAACTGTTTTTGATGTCACATCCACCTGACGTAGTTTCTGCTTCACAATGGCCCACATTGTCTCGAATATATTCATGTCGGGCGAGTTACCTGGCCATTTGAGAACCTGAACTTCGTTGGTCTCAAGAAACTGGGTGACCACTTTTGCCGTGTGGTATGGTGCAAGGTCCTGTTGTAGAATGTAATCACCATTGGGGTACCATTCGTTGGCCTGGGGCAAAAAACGATGCTGCAGGTTATCGATATACTTCAGTCCGTTTACAGTGCCATCAACAATGTGAATTCTGCCAAAGCCATTGTAGCTAATCTGACCCCATACCATCACCTTTTGTGGAAATTTGGCACGTTGAACAATATGGGATGGGCTTATAGGCTCAGAACCACGCGAACGAAGCGAGGTAGTGACAGCTGAACTTGAAATGTAGATTCGTCCGTGAAAAAACTTTTCTCCATTCTCTAACAGACCAATGACGATGTTCAAGTGCCCATGCTAGTCGTTTCTTCTTCATAGCCGCCGTCAGAATTGGCTTTGGAATTGCCTTCATGACTCGGCGGCCACCCTCATTTAGTCTCCTGCGCACAGTGTGGACAGATGCTTGTATGCCAAGGCTTCGACGAAGTGCGGGAGCATCCTTTCGTGGATTTTTAAGGCTTTCTCGTAATAAAATTTTGTCATCACGCTTGCTTTTTGACATATTCCAACCACATGCTTCCTTACGAGATGCGACGACAGAGCCAGTCTCTCGAAACCATGTTATGATGCGTGAAACCGTCTTCTGAGGCACCTGGAGTCGTATGCTAATCTCTCGTGTTGTCATTGACGTGTTCTGGCTAAGAGCGATTATTTTATGGCGTTTTCTTACAGGAGTATCCATGTTATACAATCAATGATCAAATTTGTGAATATAAGCAGCCAAACCCCAATTATCAAATTTGTGAATATAAGCAGCCAAAAACACCAACTAAAATAAATCGAACTATGTAAATAAAGAGATTTGTTCAATTTGATAATCAATCAGAGGCTCACATGAATCGTACGATATAAATAAAGTGTGGATAAAAATAAAAACATACGTCACATATATAAATATAATTTTGCATGGAATTATTTGCTTGAGTCAATTAATTTGCTCCCTACTGTATAATACAGTGGTGGCACAAAATATTTGACGGTTCACTAGAAATTATTGAAAATCGCGAGTAGGACCTACCTACCGTGCACTGCTCTATGTTAATTAGAATATGAAAGAATTAGGTTATGGTATGAAATTGATAGATTATGCAAAATTTATAAATTATAGCAATATAATTATGTTACGAGACACCTCATAATGTAAATGCTATCATTGATTTGGCAATGTAAATATCGGCATTCTACGCACCAATTAATATTGCATTTTAAATCTTTTATCAAAAAAATTAAAAATAATAGTATTTTTCAAATTTTGGCATAACATTTCTCAGTGAATAACTATAATAAGTATATGCATGGTACTTACATGGTATCGTAATGATATAAAATAACTCATTGAAAATTTGATATTAAACATTTTAAGACATATTTGGGAGCCTTCGTTTTTTAGAAACTATTATTATAGTAGAAAATAGTTGGTTAACAAAATGGAAGCGCTGATCAATTATCACTAAAATTATAATGTAAGCCTTCTAAGCATCCTACATTATATTTTGTATATATAGTCTGAATATATATAGTTTGTATATATAGTCTGAAATAACAGGACGGCTATATATTTTAAATATAAAATAGTAATAGGTTTAGAGTTGTTACTTTCATTTACAGAGTAGTATCGATATTATATAGCATGATGATATTGCATGCTTTTTTATTGTAACCAATAATCTTTTTACTCAATTCTTGTCTAGTTTAGAATAAACAACTTTTTTTTAAATTCTAATACATATTAAACAATTTTGAAAATTTGCATTTATGACACATGTTTACGGATTTGATTTATATTTTACGAAACGAAGAAGGAAGAGTACAGTTTCAATAAGTTACAAATACTGTCAATAATAAGTAATAAATAAGAAGTGTCGGACAAAATCTTTGGTCATAAAATGAGTTTCAACGAGTACAAAGTCTTGAAGTAGCTCATAATTAACTAATGAGATATGCAAATAAATATCAGAATAATGGTTTTATTTATTTGCTAATTAAAATAATGTTAAATAAAGGCATAACAAATTTAGAAAGCCACATGTATTCGCGTTTATATAGGGCCCCTACATAGGTAGAGAGACATACTGGATTTTGTAAAAGGGTTGGGGGCGGTAACGTTTGTAAGATACTAGACATGCGTTTATAGGGATCGCTCCAGATAGAGAAGTTTTTTATTTAGTGTTTATTTAAATAATGTACAAGTGCCTCCAAAACTAAGAATACTATTATTTTTTATTTTACATTTTTAATAAATGTATAGACGCCCGTACAAACTATGAAGGGGCCGACCACACCATGTAGAACGTTTTCTAGTAAAAATTTATGTTTTATCAAAAAAATTTCAATTAAGCTGAATATCAGAGAGAGAGAAAAGCATTTCCGAGGGTCCGATTTTTAAGAAAAGGTTTAGATTTCAGCTCAAATGAAAGGTGTCTGTCACAAATGTCCCCATCCCTCCTTGGTAACGCACCTGCTAGTCGTAGGTAAACGTAGAACTCCCTTCATAAAATTCATTTTGCGCAAAGGGTGATCAACACGCTGAATAATTATATTATGATTCTTAAATGTTGGTTTGAAAAATTAATAATTAGCATTTCGAAAATAACCGGCGATCATTTTATAAGTACAAATAATCGCGTTGCAATGAAAAATGTTGTCTAAAACTATGTAATGAGGATAGAAAACGCTGTATATTAAATTGTTTTAAACTTTTGTATTATAATCAATAAATCAATTTTACTATGAAAATAATTAAAAATGTAAAAACGCCTAAGCTACCTTATTTTACCGATATATTTAGTTATATTATAAATTTGATATAGCAATCAGAGCACTTCTGTGATAATATGTAAACATTTTTAATTTAAATAATAGTAATAATGTACGTTATAATACACTGTTACTTTATTTAATATAGAATATTATATGTATAGTATGGTATGAATGGTTAATATTTAAGAATGTGATATATTTTATTATATCCCCTAGTACCATTCTAAATACTATATAATCACATAAATAATAATTTCAATTATTTTTATTATTGGCGTAGCCTTTATATTACAGTTTTTGATTTATTTATATATATTATTATTTATACATATTTTTTGCACAATATTAATTTTAAACAGTAACTTAGGGACTTCATGTAAATGTGATTGAATTATTATAGTATTAAAAAAATATATTTTAGTATTAATTTTTTTAATTTAAATATTTTATTTTAATTATATATAAATAATATTTAGATGAAAAAAACTAACGAAACATGATTTTATTATTACAAACAAATTATTGAATTATTTTATTATTGCACCTCGCTATGATTTTAAAATAATGTGAAGTTTCGTATACATACATTTCGTGCGTTAATGTGATATTGACACAAAACATAGAATCGATTTGATCAGTGTGCATTTCTGCTCAGACTATAATTACAAATTTACCTTCCCAAGTAACTACAGCTGCTGTTTGTTAAAATTGCGAAAATGAGTAACAACTCTGACATTGTATTGATTTCCTTTTACAGTAATTCGAGGATTAGTGTGTTTCATTTATTTTTCCAGGACGTGGTTCAATAGTGCTCGTGTTACCAGGCATTTTTATACGAATACACGACCAAAGTAGTATGCAATCTTCAGATATCAGCCGAGAAAATAATATTGATAGTATTGACAGCCTCGATATCAAAACGGAGCCTGCTTCAGAAAACAGTACTTTTGGATCCCAGGAAACAGGATTTCCTGTGAACGTCGGTCTGCCGATCACCCCCAGCGTATCAAACTATGAGCTTCATGGTCGATTCAATCAGGGACGCTGCGGACAAGTTACGTTTTGTACGATAATCACACTGCTATTTGTAGCCAGCTTAGTTGCCGCGATATTACTACCCGTTCTTCTGGGCTGGTGGGGTACCAAACAACCGGGCGAGTTGGAGAACACGCAGGTCCAAACTGTATGTGGAATCGTTGAAGGGGTTGAAAATGATGGTGTTTACGAGTTTCGTGGAATACCCTACGCTCTTCCGCCAATTGGTAAACGTCGATTTAAAAAACCGGTCGAACTGTTTCATGCACCATTTTGTAACGAACTAAAACCGAGAAATGGTATTTTGCATACGAAAACATACAAGTCACCGTGCTTGCAGTACAAAATGGATTATGATCAAAGATCGGTGATTATCGGCAGTGAAGACTGTCTTTACCTTAATATTTACACACCTGAAGTACGTTCTAAATTCCTACGGCCTGTAATTGTGTGGATCAGTGGATTTTTATTTCTGTACGGCTCGGGGAATCAACCCGTATTTCAAGTCACGCCTGAAGTTGTCAAAGCTGTGGATTCCGTTCACGTCACCTTCAACTATAGACTGGGACCTTTTGGATTCATGGTCAACCCAAAAACTGGTGAGTCTAACTTTGGATTGAAGGATCAACTAGCTTTATTAAGATGGATTAGGAAAAATATTGCTCATTTTGGAGGTAATAAAAACAATGTCATTCTATTCGGTATTGGAAGTGGAGCAACTTCGGCTATGATTCATTACACAGCATCGTCTCAATTAAATCTATTCCATAAAGTATGGATGAGCAGTCCGGCACTGCAAGTTAGTAAAAATGTGAGCACACTGCGAGGGGAACAGCCTGTTAAGTTTAACCAAACATACCGAAGTATACTAGCTCACGAATTAATGAATTGGACGTGGAATCGTGTTGAAACAGATATTTTGCCTCAAATGTTTGATCTTCCATTTCCATCACAAAATGATGATGCTTCTCCTATTGGATTACCTGTCATTGACAACGATATCATCAAAAAAGACTTCTGGAAACAGTTAAAACTAGGACGCAATTGGCAAATTCCCATTGTAGTTGGCAGTACTTCAAATGAAGCTTTGCTATTTCCCATCCCAGGAACTGTTCGACTATGGCAACCAGAGGAATATGAGTATTACATAAAAATAAAACTGTCCTGTTACAATATTTCCTGGGAGGATATAAATGAGCATTATCCCTTACAAAACAGTTCATCAATCGAACTACACTACACAGAACTTGTCACTGATTTGCGTGTCACTTGTCCGTTAGAGTCATTTGTCAATGAGATAAACACGCGTGAAAGCGGTTTAATTTATCGATATTTGCTTACAGACACTCACCCTGGTGTGGATCCATTTAATCTCATGTTCTATAGTAATGGCGCAATGCATGGCTGGGATGGAATTCTTTATTTTGGGGGTTATCAAAACCTCACGCATACTTCTGAAGGCATGATTGGAGAAAATTCAATGAAGACTACGCATATGCTGCGAAAATTTATGAAAGAATTCGCATGGGAAGGAACTATTTCACAATTTCGTCGATGGGAGTCGGATAATAAAACCACTAATGTGATATACAGTGGGGGAGTTGTAAAAAGAAACCCAAATTTTAAAAGTGCACAGTGTAAAATGTGGAGTAAATTAAACAAAGATGATTTTCTGAAATATTCGTGGCCTTTTTAAATAATTATATCAGGTACGTGTATTATTCAAAAATTTTAAAAATATGTTAATGTGCTAACGTGTTGTAAACAAGAGTACACTTCATGCACACAATTAATAATGTACCCCTATCATTAAAATATCACTCGACTTTTATCTTTATCAATTAAAATATCGAATATATAGCGTATTACGCAATATCTACACGATAACTATTAATAGTTAACATATTGAGGAAAGAAGTGTTCAGTGTGTGGAAATAAACACTTAAATTTTACCCAAATCATCTTTGATAAATATTAAAAGAGTTCGGGTATAACGCCAAGACTTATTTTCTTACAGACACCCAAAAAGGGTTTAAATCCAAAACGGTATACCGTTTGGATTATCATACCGATAACCTATCAAACGGCTTAGAGAGGAACCCTTTATGGCAATCTGAAAACCTATATTTAAAATTCGTTAGTATATAACATATCCGAGAAGTCTTGTGCCACTTTTTGTGATTTTACCACAAATTACATCAATTTACCACTATTCTCTCAAATTTTAATCGAAATTTTTTTAATTAATGTAACCTTTTACGCACTGCAACAGAACAAAATAAAAAATAAAATAATAGCACTTTGAAATAATTGACTTGAAATTCAAAACATATGCTGGAAATATTATTTAGTATTACTACGATTGAATGTAAACATTTAATACCTTCTCCATGACATTTATATGTATTTATATTTACATTGTGTGAAAGAAAGAAATACATAATGGTGTGTACCACACTGATTTTCAATAGATAAGTATATGTATTAATAGTTTCCGATCTTTTCCCGCCAGTTTGGCTAGTTTTTTCATCAGTTACATGCTATGTTGCGCTATATGCTAAATGCCATGTTCCTTGTTTATGTCATTTATTAATTTTTTTGTATATAATGTATATCTGTAGGCCTATTATGTACCAATAATAAGAATGTACACTTGAATGGAGAAAAGGCTTCTTATTATGACCTTCAAAACACTTTTCAAATTTATTTATAGCGAGAACATCACGAAAAATTGTTAGTTTATGCATCGATTGCTTTTAAATTTGGTACACAATTTTACAAATATAATGATTGATCTTTTTACCATTTTTCGTTATTCATAAAAACAGCAAGATAAATATTTAAATGAATTAAAATCGCAGAATTTCTTGTTCTTCTTCAATAGTTCATGTTTGTATACATGTAAATATTTTTATACGAGTTCACTTGAATTTTTTTGTGAATATTAGTAAATTGTATTTATTAACATTTAAAGTGGACTTGAATAAGGTACTATTTTATATTTTATTTCAAGAAATCGAATAACAAATTAAATAAATAAACCTATAACATTTTGTCAAAAACTATTTATAAAATATGTGGATTTTATCACATGTTTGGAGTATTAATAATATTTTTTTCATAGGAATCTTTCTTGTAGTTTTGATATCACAATAATAAATTATTTGAAAGTATATACATCAACCAAGTTTACGAAAAACTATAAGGACAGGTACATGTAATATGTAAACAAGAAAAATGACTAAATGTCAAAAGTAATTACCTTGTGACTTTTAGTTAGGTGCGAAAACACAATTCAGTACATATTATTCTATGATTGAGTATTTTTATTCAGATTAATAAAGTTTTGGGGGTGGACGGCGATCCGCAGGATCTGCGTAAAAATTGTGCGAAAGAGGAGTCAAAAAAATACTCGTCGGGGCCGAAGTAATTCCATAGTCTGAGTTAGGGATACGAGCCCACACGTCAAAGGGGTATGCCCCATAATCCAGTTTGGGAGCCGCTAGGCCAACTGGAACATTGCTTCTCTTAAGATGAGGGGCTATGGCATATTTTGATGGCAAATTTAATCGCGATGAGCTATGTTGATTTGATTCTTTCTCGTTTTTGCAGTTTTGAGATGATTTCATAGTTGGATTCAAACTGGGCATGCTATCCAGAATATAATAGTGTGCTATTTGCACTGTGCACTGAAAATATATTGAAATACTAATGATGTCGTGCAATGAATATATTTTTATTTTATACCTGACTATAGGCATATTTACTAAATAGTCTGGTATTTATTTTGTACAATTATACAAACATATGTCTTTGTTTGAAAGAATTGCTGACCTATTTCATGGATACACCTATACTGCTAGCACATTAATCAAAATGTCAGCTTGTTCACTTCAGTAATTAAGTGTAATGTAATAAAAAAAGTGGAGTCTATATACACATCTTATAATTATAAATGTAAAATTATGGTAAATATGTCGTACTATTTCCAATTATCGGATTATCAATGAGTAAATAGCAACTTGATTAAATAATGGGCAAAAATTCGTTTACTACAAGCAGGCATTGATTTCTCAAATAGTAATTATTCTTTTAAAAAAACATAAAAAACATTTCGTAGTTGCTAAAATTTAAAAGTGACTTATCAGATAACACTATGACTCCAATTTTGTTTATTATAATTCAATGATTGAAGCTGATTAAACGCATATTTATAATATGTGTTTTGAATAATCAATTACAGTATAACAAAATGTAACAAAAGACTTAGGTACTATAGTCGGTTATTAATGTGAACAGATTTATACAGTATATACATCGGAATAGCATTTATCGATACCACACTTGTCATTTTAGTAGTTTAACGGACAAAGATTTTATTGTTCGATGTCGTCGTTCAAGAGATAGGATCCCAAATCTTCTGGATACGATCTATGGAGGAAACTATTCCTCCTGGTACTCTTAGAACCGTTCCTTTTCATCCCTTTAACGTTTAATTATTGTTCAAATGTTTATGCCTTTGGAAGACTCCATTCTTATAATGACGGTAACATTGACTATTACAAACCAAAAAATCTCTGAGGCGAAACGCTCTTAAAAGTATATACGACATAATTTCCGTCACTGCAGAATCATCCATCAAGTATTAGAAGATTATTTTGGAGTTCATCGTGTACTAAAATTAAATTGGCGTGTTAAGACTAAATTCCCAACCGGGATGCAGCAAACTCGTATTAGAGAACAGGGACTAAATCGGCACCCCGTGCTATCCCCCTAAAATATTTAGCCCTGCGGGTAGGCCTACAGAATACAATTATAATACACAAATAAATACTTTTTAAAGAGTTGTTTTACATTATACTATTGTAAAAATATTGTTGTGCATGTATTAGTATATTTTTAATGTTTTTAAAAATAGAGTAAAAGCATAATATTCCACAGCATACTATTTTATATAATTGGAATATACATATATTTGAAAAATTGAAAAGAGTTGTATATCTGCATTCAAGGTAAAATGTTTAACTCGATTCTAGCTCGACAATTCGGACTTAATAATAATTAGATTTTATAAAAATGTTAAACCCGTTAGAATCAATTAAATTGATTAAAAATTAATAATGTAATATAATTAATTAATTAATAATAATTATTATAATATTATTAATAATATTAAATAATAATAATATAAATAATATATACTATCTCTATAACAAAAAACTGGTTATTATACAAAATTTGACAATATACAAATATTATTTTGGATTAGATAAAAACAGTATTTTCAAAATGTTCATGCTGTGTTCGCATCAAAGATAAAAGATAAAATATAAAAGATAAACGATAAAATAAAATAGAAACAAAATAAAAGATCAAATATAGTATCTTTGGTTCGCATACCGTGATATTGTTGTTTATGAGTATTACACTTGGTGTTATTAATCCAATTCTTCCAACCGGATTGAAATTTAAGACCATGCAATGCATCATACAGTATATATATCAATATTTGTTGCTCTGCCAATTGAACTATTATTTGAATATTAAATAATTATGTAATAACAAGATAAATACCCCAAAACTATAATAATTGAAACCAATAAATCATTAAACAATATTTTTGCATTATGTATATATGTATATGTATGGCACATAGGATACTACATTGGTACACATAAAATGTATTGCACATCAAGAACATATATACTGTATATAATGCTTAATAAATCAGTTAAGTTTAATTACTTTGACATTTAATAAAATATTTCATCCTAAAGACAGGATTACCATTTTAATATCGGAATATTTAGAATTCAACAAGCATTTTTATTCTATTTAACTAATAAATTAATTAGTAAAATAAATTAATAAATAATAAAAAATAAAAAAATTAACTAATAAATAAATAAACTAATAATTAAAGAAAAATTTGTTGTTAGTTTAGGGTTATAGAAATGTGTTTCTTTCAACAATGATAGATATAAAATGTTGGCAACATGTAATAAGTTAGTAATTACTGATTAGATATAGTAAGAAAATGATCATGTAATAATACAAACAAAATGTGAAGTAATATATAATGTCAATGTTACATAATGTTACATCCCCCTCACTCCAATGATATACAAACAAAAGTATATATAAAAGTACTCATTTGCTCACCCACTGACGACCATATTCTGGTTCATAGGTCTTGGGTGATCTCGTTGAGCGTTGTGGATGAAAAGAAAGCTTCCTAGTGAAAATCTTGTTTTTAAGGGATAAGTTTGTCGAGCCTCTACAGGAATTGATGATGAACTTGTTTTAGGTGTTGCAGTATAAGGTCTGTAGTAGTGTTGGTGTTGGTGTTAAGGCGGGATACCCGTCAGAGGATCCGAAGCCCCCACATATACGAGGCCACTGCCTCGGGGTCCTCCGCCAATACGGCCAAGGGAGGCTTCCCATCCCGAACACCCGCAGCCGCAGTCGAAGGTTTGCCGAACATTCCTGAAGCTAATGCTCCAGAGCCTCCTACTCCTCTTCATCGCAATGAGGACACGTAGGAGGCACCCCCGCGTCCATGCGGGCTTGGTAAGCCGCCAACTCACGGCAATGTCCACTCCAGAGCTACGCTATCATCGTCTCAATACGCCGTGTGCACATAAGGCGAGTGCGCTCATGGGTAGGTCTGGGGTCAACGATTGCCCTCCTAATAAGGGACCTGGACGCAATACCCAATTTTGGTAGTGACCTAGCGATTCCATCACAATACCTGACCAATTCCATTTCCCAGGACTAGCACCAAGTTGATTTTGTAATAAAACTTGATCACTAGTTGCCAATGTGTGGAGTGGACGTAAATGTTCCATGAATAATAATAATATTAATAAATAGGCTTTATTGGAATGAGACACTTGTTGACAAACGCAACGGCATAAAGATACAAAAAGTTTAAAAAATTGAACTGTTAGCAATAAAGCAATTATACAATATGTGTCTAATCAAATTAATTCGATGGAAAATTTATTATGTTTTTTATTTAAAAATGGACCATAATATAATTTATAAGTTTTTATGAAAATAAATATAATTATGAGGAATTTTAAAAATGGCAACTAGACAACTGTAAGGAATTGATAGAAGTAGTATAGGAAGAGTGGATTATGGCTCACCTATAAATAGATCTCTGGTGATTCTGGCTCACTTATAAATAGATCTCTGGTGATTCTGGCTCACCCCCCC
>JAUZND010064551.1:0-17754 GCA_034780555.1 Coelogynopora nodosa | reverse complement strand
GCTTAAACTACGACTAGTAAGTTTAAACTAGAAGCTTACGCTACATCATTCAGTTTCAACTTATAAGTTTAAACTTACTTTATTCATACGTTCCAAAATACCGAAACAATGCCAAATATACATATAAAATAAATTTAGGTTCTTGTCATTTTGTTTTATATTACTTGATGAATTTTTGTAGTATATTAAGATTTTGAGTATAATTTTCAACGCTTTTTTATTTTATTGTAAACATTTAAAATATGTTTATATTTGGTTAAGAGAAAGTTGATTTAAAATACAAGCATATATTATGTCAGTTACACATTGAGTAATATAATAATAATACATGGGTATTTCATCAACAGTATCAAAAGGATATAGGGAACGTATAAGGCTTATCTGTAACAGCAAACAATTGGTACAATGATAAAATGATGTAAGTTATTTTATGATTTATTTTAAAAGGCCAGTGAAAACGGACCAAAACCGTACAAGACAAAATTAAAATAATTATATTGCACGTATAGTATTTTAAGATCCAATTACTTTATTCTCTGTGGGTATAAAATGAATAATTATATTTTAATTCCTATAAATACGTGAAATTCATAATTTACAATTGGTAAACATCTAGTTAAAATTGACAGAAGGGGGTTAATTTTTGGACTAAAATTCACAAAATATATTTATGATAACGCAATTTCGGCGGCTAATAATTATATTTGATAATAATATTTTTGTTGATCATTTTAACATTAAATTTTATTTAACTGATGATGATGAGGTTTAGTCAGTTACTAAAAGAATATTTTATTAAAATGCTAGTTATTTTTTTACTATTTTAAATTTAAAAAAACTGTCATTTCATTATTGTTTAGCCTATATATATTGAATGTGTGAAATTATCTTGTTTAACTCATTATTGTTTAATACTATATTTATGAACAACGCATGTGTTATAACAAATTTAAGCTTTGTAGCTTAATTTTTAAAATTTTTGTTAATAAAAAAGGCTTACCCGTTTCCTACACCCTTTCCTAGAATACAACAAATAAGTAGAAGGACAAAGCCAGGGTTAAAAGCATAGGAAATATTTATTAAATAGTAAATGAAAATAGTAGGCTATGTTCAATTTTATAATAATACGCTTATAAGGAAATTTAATTGTGTATACAAAGCAGTTTTATCAATTTGACTGTGGACAATGTCATTAAAACTATATAAAGTAATCTGGAGAAAATATATGTAAGTGACACTTTTATAATATTATGTGAAAAAGTATATGGTGCATAATAAATATAATAATAACAGTAATATCACATAAGTACAAAATTTTTTTTTTCAATATATATAACAACTAATAACATATTTCAAAGTCTCGATTAAAAATAAAAGTTTATCATAATATATAGATAAGTAAAAACAATCTCAAAATCTCAAAATTTGTGATAAAGTAAAAGAAAAACGTTAACTCGTATGGCAGTTGATGTGTTCAACAAATAACAGTATTTAGACATGACAACACTCCAGGAAAGTTTGCAATGCCCACCTATCCAATCCGTGTCGGAATGCATTTTGTTGGACATGTTGTAATGGACTCGCGAGCAGTATAACTTCTGAAAGACATAGAAATATAAAACAGTTAAGCTATAAAGTAACAAAAAACAGGGTAATATCTTCAAATGGCGAATATTGTTTATAAATAATTGGTGGAGTAATGGAATAAGACGCGAAGACATCAAATATACACAACTTCCAGGATATAATAGCATGTGACACTCAGAAAGATATCTCTATCTTTTGAGCAAATGTATTATCTATTATCTACGCGTAATAAAATCTAAAATATATTAACATAAATTTAACGTTAAATTTAAAATAAATTTCACATTACATTTAAATTAACGTTTGCTTTTTATGTCACTTCATATCACATTTTTGACAATTATTTTAAATCGACAATAACACGTTAAAAAACCACCTTTTAGATAAATATATATCATTTATAAAGTGAAGTTTGACGCACTACATACCTGGCCTGATAGGGCTGCAGTCGACGCAACATGAGGAAAGCGTCCACCTGAGGCTCGATTTGACTGATCCGTGTGCTCTTGGAGAAGCCATCATCCACCGGCTTGCTGACACCGAAGCTGAGGTGACCCTCTCGGTCGCGGCCCGTGATTGTCGGGTCATAGAACTGAACAGGGAATGTGAATAGCAAAGGGGTGTTAAGAAATAGTTTTATGTAAATTTTATAGTTAACAATTTTCAGCAATTACAAAAATGGCATAAATAACTGCTAACCAATTTAAATAGATTTTAAACTATATTTCATTGTTGCTGTCAAAGTTAACTTTCACAGTAGGGTACATTCTCACACATAGAGGTAAAATGTAGTTATTTTTCGGGAGTGTGATTTGGCTTTTATATATCGATCTTTAGCATTATGTGTTAAGGTGTTAATACGTGTAAAAAATATAAAACAATATTGTCCAGTAAGTATATGCAATAAAAGTTAAGCATAAAAATGTAATTTACGAGTGTCGATATTGCAGTTTAGAATTTACATTGATTTTACTATTCTAATTTGAAAGATACAATCTTCTTCATCTTTTGAGATTCAAACAATTTTATGAATCGGCAGGGCCGGCGGAAGAATGTAAAAAGTCCCCCCCCCCTCAATTATTTGCATCCTTTTTGTCTCCTCAATTTTTTGGCGCCTCTTAAAAATACCCCTCCGTGAAAAGTGGGGGGGGGGGGGCTACAGCCCTCTGCCCCACCGGTTACAGCGGCCCTGATCGGGAATGTTTTGGTATTTTTTTTATTCAATATATTATTGTATAAAGTATTTGTGTCAATGGCAGGTATTTGTGTGTAACAATATTTGGTACATTAATTATTGAATGCGTGTCCCCGAAAGAGTATAAATCTCTCTAACGATGACATCAAGCCGTATTTTATAAATAAGACAGTAGGTAATCTATTTTATGCTTTGAATACATACAACAAAATAAATACAGTATAAAAATTAATTATTGCCAAAAATAGTTTGTTTCATATTTATACGTAAACAAATTTTATAGAAATTGGTAGTTTATTAGGTAAAATTTCTATAACTTTAGTATAGATTCTAATATTCTAATAGGGTTAGGGTTGAGACATGTATATATCCGCAAATGTACTTAAAACGCATCGCTTTTATTATTATAAGGTATTTGTATTTTAAAATAAAGCTGATGGAAGTTGAACTGATACTTTCATAACGGAAGCATTTTTTTCTATATTCTACACTGTAAATTGTATTTACCATGGTATATGATATATAGTTTTACATAATTTAACGCTGCATTATCTTACGATATTTTTTTTATAGGTGCATTACTACATAAGTAATTAACCAAAATGAATTTGTTTATACGTGTAAGTGTATAACAATTAATGTATTTTGTTAGTATGTACGTTTTTTTATTTTGTGATAGTAAAAATGACAATAATTATTGTTATGCAATTGATTTTCACCATTTGAAATAATCATTAGTGTATATACACTAATGATTATTTCAAATGGTGAAAATCTCGAACAGTAACATGCAACAAAATAATTAGCTACGTATTCGTTGATTTTTTTTAAAATTCAACACCAATAACTATTTCAGCAATCTACTGACCAAACCAAACCCATGAAATCAAATTTAAACATACAAGTCACATTAAACGGTGTACAAAAAATATGCATATAATTCATCATCACTTAAACTTTTCTGCCTCAAAACACCTTAAAGGCTCAAGTAAGAAATCCTTCACAAAGTTAAATGAAAAATACATTTTATATGCTACATAACAGTGAACAGATAGGCAGCCAGGTACCTTGGTCTCCGAGTGTGTTATAAAGCGGGCCGGATCGTCCCGAGTCTGGACAAAGCCGGCCTCATTCCTCGTGACACCGGAGTTCTCCTTCGCGCCGACATCGGCCCGCGCAATTCGCTCCGCTTCACTGGGAGGTGGGTTCTGCAGGCCCAGATAAGTGCCCTTGTATGTCCTGCGGGTTTGGTTACAGGAATAAAATCGCTTTTTCTTTGGTCTAATTTCAAAACGGATTTTTACAATGCAAATAATAGTCATATAAAGTATCATGCAATTGTTTTTCTTATTTGTGAATTGACATTTGTAAATTGTTTGACCAACTTATGTATCCGAAAATACGTCAGATGGTCATATATTATGACCTGTTATAGTGGTTTGTGATGCAATGAATCTTCTTGGGCTAACTTTAGATTTTTTATACATTTAGTCATCCAGTTCAAATGTATAATATAATCCTGTAACTCAATTCATTTGTACGTATTGTTGCAAAATTAAATTAGTATACTAGAAAGTATAATGCACGACAGGTTAGAGATAAAGTTAGACACAGTGCTTGACAGACGAATATGATGTCCTATATTGGTTTGTGGGTTCGCTCACCAATCTTTATTTAGGTTTACGGGTTCGATTCTTATTCGGTACTGATGAGGGGCAAAATACTGAAACCGTTCAACAGATGAATTAACTGTGCCTATCAAAATTAGCATCATGTACACCCTATAGCCTGAGTTAAATATAAAATATAGTTAATTAAAAAAAGAATAAATACATTACTAAATTTGTCCAAAATTTATTTTCCAAAATTTACTCGAGGAGCAAGCTAAGTGTGTTGTGATGATCATAATGATATGATTTGATATATATATATGTATATATATATACGGAGAATTTCAGGTTTATCAAAAAATAGCATACATTATAGAAATTTATAATTTATTAAATACAATGTTTATGAACAATTAAATTGCCAAAAGAATTTTTTTAATTTATTTATTTAGTGTTAATTATAATTTTTTAATAATCTACGTGTCACAGAAATTCATATTTTTTAATTAACTATATATTGCGTCGGAGACATAAAGACTAATATCGCAAATAAGGCAATTTATGACTAATAAAAGCAGTACAAAAAATTATGTGTTGAAATGAACATACGATGACTTGGGATCTGCGTGTAGAGTATTGAGGTACTCCATTGGATCTGACTTTTTCATCCTTCTAAGTCTTGGTGATGGTATTGAAGCAGCCTCATCATACACCTGTCAATCAATTATCAATGGAATAAAGGGTTGAAAGTGTAACATTCGATTAAATTGACAGTTGTAAACTAATGTTAAAATGGATTATAGGCAAATGACATAAAATGTATAATGTGAATATTAATGTTATAATAATCCGGTAAACTGGACAATTATTGAATAACACTAAAAACTAAAGATTTTTGAAGGATAATGTTAAAAATAATAAATATTTAATATACTCTATCAGTATACCGCTAATGAATTAGGTTTTATAACCATACAAAATAATATATAATTAGCAATACTAAACATTTATTTCAGAAAATATAATCCTAACAAAAACCTTTCCTTTATAAATGAAATTGGTTTCCGAGTCAATAAATAGAGCCTTAATATAACAACTTTTTTTCCGTGCTCTCTTCATTTTAGCCAATGCCAGAGTGAGATAAAAAGGCAAAATAATGAAATTTTAATAGCTTTGATGGAGCATTAGATAGCGGCCTAGTCTTTAGTAGTAGAGGTTCAATGTCGCATTATATCTTGTTACTCCAGACAATGTCACTCCAGACGATATACTCATTTGGAACGATGATAATAATGACAGTCAACTTACCCGTCGTGGATTCACGACCACAAAATCGGGTACTGCCTGGTTGCCAATTAAGAACCCGGTCCTTCTGTTCCCATGTCGTGTTAAGTGTGGCAGCGCTTCGGTGCCCTGAAATATCGAACATACAAATATATATATATATACACTTACGAGTATTATATAAAGTTTTAAATCAAATTAAAAATATAGTCAAGTTTAGTTACGATAAATATATATACAGAATGGTTTTCTCGTAATATTTCATCAATTTCATCATAAATTTCATCAACGAAAATTAAATTATTAAATTTTAACAACCTCAAAGGGTCATTAAAAACCCCATAGGAGTATCGTTAGTTGGTACTGGGCGATGTTTTCTATCACGATGACTCTCCATTCCTTGCATCAATATGTGTATCATTTAGAAACACTTCCTTTACTTCCACTATATATCGCATAGTGCTGTATACCCAAATACCACATTAAGTTAAATGTCAATATGATTAGTCAAATTGTAAATATTGATTATAAACACAGAAATAATATAAATGTAGGCTCGCTAGGAAGTTTATGCTATGCGAACTTGATGTGCACATTTTACAATGTAAAGATACGTAGGCACATGCTTATATAATGTCAGAATTACTTTATTAGTCACATTACGTAGATATGTACTGTGAAATTTGTAATAATATATCCATTAATATGTTATAATCGTTTATTGAATAGGCTACCAATTTTCTTTATTAGTAAATATGTCTTGTAGACAAAAGGTCGAAGTGTACGAAATTAGACGAAACACTGTCCCCCCACATATCAATTTTTCTATTTGTCACTATATTTTCCAAATACCAGGCACATGCAGCATATAGGTATATAACACAGCGAGCGCGTCACTGCTTACATCAGGGATCTCCAAGGACATGAACTGTCGACTGTGAAGGGTTGTTCCGGTGGGGCGATGTGTCATCCAAGGCTGAAAAGTTAATAAATAAACGGAAAATATATGAGAACATTTTCTTCGGTGCTGAATCCATTACCTCCAACTATATAATTAACTAAAGTTAATGTTATATGGTATCTGGGAGGTTATATTTAAACAAATTAATGTGTCATACCTAGGGCTACATTAATACAATTGATACAATAAGATAATTATTCTGGTGTAATCAAATAAATGTTGTTTTTTATACAATTAAATTAATTTATAGATCAATAAACTATATAGCCTACTTAAATTTATATGATAAAGCATATATATATAACATTTTGACACCATATACAATATCCTACTGTTTCTTTCCATACGAGGCAGGCCACTGGGGCTGAATGGGCTGAATACACTAAACAAAATAAAATAGAGTACTTTTCTTCTGCAGTACGAAAGCATAATATATAGATATTAATAAAATAATTGTATAAATGTATTTTAAATATTTCACATAAATCACAATCTTCTAAAAGTTTGATCTACTAGTAGACAATGTGCACTAATTTGTGGATTATTATTGAATCAATTATATTTGGATTAATAGCTTTTGTGATTTGAGGAATTCGATTAAAGAATACATTATTACAAGTAATTAATACTTTACATAATTGAAACTTCATGTTACTTATTTTGTACTAAAGTAAAAGCATTTAAATTAATCCAAAATAAATGTGTTATTTTTAAAATAAGTTTAAAATATAGTTTTTCAATCAACACGTAACAATATTCAATAGATGATAAAATGTTGCATAATAAACATTGTTATTTCATGTGATAAATATATGTTGTCTAGAATACGAATAACAGATTTGTTTTCTGTCTGTAGACTAGCTAGTAGTAGAAATATCGTAAGCACCGATAACTTATGTTTGTACTCATATTATATAGTCTCGCCTAGTTAAACGATGAAATGAACAACTTAGTTGTACTCATATAAGTGAGGCAACATGTAAATATTAATTAATCAGCCTTCGGTTTCCTGCAATTAACTCATTCAGCCGGGTAAACATGATTCAATTTAAAAAACGCTGATACATCATTTTATAATAATTTATAATACTTTAATATTTCAATTCAAAATAGAAATTTACAAAAAACAAGATCATTAGTAAATATCGTAAACAATTATATATATTGTAGATAGCAACATTTTTGTGGATAGAAATGTGCTAAATAAGTGTGGAACATGCAAAAGTATTAGGTTTTTGTGTGTGGTTTGTGTATATATACAATATACATATATATATCATGCAATCTATATTAATAATAACTACAAAGATAGTTCTTAAAATGATTTTTGTAAATAAATTAAAAAATTTTTTTGAAATGCATTTATTTTTTACTCCTACTCAAGATTACATAAAAAAAATTTTTTTTCAAATAATTAACAGTTATGATTGTTGTTAGGAATAGTAAGCAAACATAAGTTTAACATATAAGCAGTAATTTAGTTACAAAAAGTTATAATCTTAATCATTTTAATCTTTATCAACAAACATATTAAAAGAAAATTATTTATGAATATTTATATCTTCAACGTGCTAAATAAATAAATCTGTAATCTCTCAATATTCTTTTAAAGTTATTAAACGAATGGATTTCAAATATAAGGAATAAATAGAACAGTTTTATAGGACATTAAACAAAAAAAGAATCTGGAAAATGTAATTAAAATTTATTCAATTCTATGTGTGTGATATTATGAAAATGCTAATGACCGAATTGAATAATTTACAGATTCCTATACTTGAGAATTATTAAAGACTATCAACTATTCTTATATCGGATTATTATAAATATATAAAACTATTTTGCTAACCAATATTTATGAAAACATTGGTTGATAAACAAGATTAAACAGAAATAAGAAAATGAAAAAGGTTTTATGCATTCCAATAGTTATATTTTTAACATGTTTTGACACTAAACTTCTTCTTACTTATAAACCCAATTCTTCATATCACACGGAAAAAAGATATTGTCTCCTGTTTTCTCCTCGGTGCTCATGGAATTTTTTCCTCTTGGTCTATTTTCAATGTTGAAATTATTTTATTTATTTAACAAATATATCTTGAAACTGAACTTTTATCCTAAATATATTATTGAAAATTGTATTTATAAATTCATCTCTATTTAAATGTCTTATCAATCTCCCATTACTAATCTCTTTTTTCCCTGTTATGGTTTTCCTTCCATTCAACTATCAAAACGCCCGAAACAACTGCTTCAAAGAGAACCTCTTCCAATCTTAAAGTTGTTTTCTACACTATGAGGGTGCGGGTTCACTTTATTCCGGCAAGGATCCTACTTCGAAGTCTCTTGTGATCTATAAATACACGTAACCTATTAATAAAGAACTGATCTATATTGGTCGAACAAAACGGCACCTCAGACAATGGATTATGGAGCACCAACGAAATATAAATTAGCCATTAAAGAAGCTCTCCATATAAAATATAATGTTCCTTCCCTTAATATTTTTCTGCATAATTCCGGTTCTTCCTTTTTCTTAAAAGTTTTTAATTAATATGACTGTTCATACTCCGTAGTAATCTTGTCATTATTCTATATTATAATTCGATCTGTAACTTCGTTTGTTTGTCTGCGAAACATGTAAAAAAATAGAACTATTTGAACGCATAAAATGTATTTCTCCTAAATCTCGTTTATTAAAAATATTCTACTATTCCTGTTTCCTAATGTTTGATAAAATAGAAATATGAAAACAGAAAACAATAATTTCTTTATAAATGTATACATTTTATACTCAAAGAAGAATTCTAAATTTAAGTCAATACTAAACAGACGATTTTTATACAATAGCTTGTAGCCATAGTTACTACGTTAACTGGGTGAAATATGTCGATAATAAACATGATAAAACTAACCCAACAATAAGTTAGTAGCTTATACGAGTAGTAAATAAAGCAAAGGTGACACTAATATTAAATAAACTATGCTAAGCTATAACAGATAAGCATACAGTAATATTTATAGACTTATAGATACATTACAATAGTGTAACGAATATATTATCTGTAATTATTAGAGGTTGTTTAAAAATGTTGCATTCATATATTTTATATTTTAGTTTATCATATAACAAGCCCACGTTATTAACAGGTGCAAACTGAAATTAATATAAAACTATATAATATTACGACTGTAGTGTATATGTAATAACACTGGATTAATTTGTCAAATGATAAGTACACTAAAATATAGATACTAACCAAAACCTCAAAGTCAATTCGACAGAGTAGTTTATAGTTACTATTCGCGCGTATATATATATGAGAATAGATCAATTTCAATACGATATCAATGTTAATCAATACAATAAATAAAAGCTAACCGAAATTAAAAATGGTAACTCCAATCAAATTAAATTATGCGTATCAGCGAGATTTACAAAAAACGAGGAGATATTTTAGCCAACACCAAATTAATAAATATTCTAGTTTAATATAGTCGTTAACATACTATATAATTTACTACATTGATTACATATATTTTCTTTGAATAATACACGATAACGGTGTGCGTCCATTAACTGAAACTTTCCAGATAAAAATGTTTACTAGCATGCGTGTAATACAATAGTATCAATGTTAACAAGCTCTGTACAGTAAAAGAAGGGCAAAGAGATAGGGAAGATGTGTAGGCAGGAAAGAATCATTTGGGGGTAGCAACTACTAAACTATAATGACGTATAATCGTCCATTAGACATGGGAATAGCTACGTTACCTTACCGCGGACGATTTAGAGCATGTAGTAACTATTAGCATTCGATGCTCAATCGTTTAGGCCATACTTCTCTGAAAGTTAGTAAAAATTAGTTAGATGCTTAAAACCGAAGTACCAGAAATTACAAGGAACTCGATATTATAACAGGCATTATCAGTGGCGGTGCTGGTAGGGGGTCAGCTGCCCTATATAGGTAAATAGTATTGTTGGACAAACACAATTATGTCAGATAATTCTATTTGCTGTTATAGCTATGATATAAAAATTCTCAATTAATAAATACTGCCATTAAAAGCATATAATTTCAATATTTTGTATCTGTCGGACAATTGAAGTGTTGCCGGCGCAAAATGTGTTGCAAAAAATCCGTAAAATTCTGTCAACGAAAATAAATAAAATGGTTTATTAAGTTGATGGTAATAATTATGTGTGAAAGAACCGCAACTCTTGGCTTCTGTAAAACTTAAGGACTAGAGACCATAGAGCTATAATTACTACTATAAGTATAAGAATATTCAATATCTTTGCTAGAGACACGCTCAATTACCAGACATTTTATCAATGAAAATTTCATATATGCCGATTAATAATTTTTAAAACGATAATAAACGGATTCAGAAGCAGCATGCAATCATAACTAATATCTAGTATTTTAGTTCGTTCATAAACAAAAGTATGAAAGATTATATAATACATTTTGGGTTGATGTCTGTTCGCAGGCAACATTAATCAATATTTTTCTGCAAATGGTCGGATAGTAATTAACAAATGTAAATAATAAATATAAACCATAAATAAAACCATGCTTCATGTAATATTGTAAATAACTAACTAATCGCATTTAAATTTAAATAAATTTAGTCATATAAGTATTCACAGAAAAGCATGTAAATATTTAATTAACATAAAACCAAATTGAAATATGATATTCAATTTATTTGAAATAAATAATAAATATAATCTATAATATAAAACAAAAAATAGTAATGAACCAACATTTTCATATTTATGAAAGCATTCAATATAATTAAATAGATTCAGACAGTGTCATTAAAAAAACATTTAATTAAATTTTGTCGTTTTACAAAAAGGATTGATATTAAAAAATACAAGATTTCATATTGCAGCCCAGAAATAATTAACTTGAAATGGAATGCAATATAGACAAAATACTCAAATATTATACAATGTAGTTAAACTGTACAGAACAAGCGATCACACAAATTCTATATGTTCTGTTTATATTGAAAATAGCCATACATGTTTTTATATTCACACTCACAGGACGATTGTTGCTATGTGGATTGTGATTTTCAAAGGTAACCGGCTCGATTAACTTATTGTTCTGCACAAATCCGGTTGTCTCTTTGGGACCAACACTTCGCTGTAAATTCACTAAAATTAAAGAATATAATCACCGACAATATTGTTGATCACAACACCATTTTTGACTATGATGTAAAAACACCTATGAATGAAAATATATAAACTGAGCAATTTTTCTTCGTGGATTTTAATCAGGAGAATTTTAGTTATTAAAATAATACCAGACATCATTTCAGTTTAATTATTATTTAAATCAAGATTAGCAGTAGGGCCTATTCTTCATTTTGAATGCATATATTTAAAATAAGAAAATGGACTGATTTTATTTCGACAACCTCAATTTTAAATGAATAAACATAGGTAAAAAATTTATAAGTGAATGTACAGTAACTATATATAAGTAAATAAATATATTAATTAATATTTATTAATTTACAAGTAGGTATAGTTTTTCGTATATATATTATTGTAAAAAATAAATATATAATATACATTAATAATTTATATAAGATTCACAAGAGTGTATAATAACATTGCGTTTTTGAACAATAAACTTTCTGACTATAAACTGGTTTATATAGCGTAAAACACGTTCAACAATTTATTCAAGTAGGTACGTATGGTATCCCATTATGTTAAACTTTCAGATAAAAAGCAAAATTCGCTGTATTTCGGTACTCACAGCTCTCCCAAGGTGTTCCCCGATAACGTGTTCCATACTCGGTGGAATTATAAGAGGGACCCTTAAATAGGTAGAAATGAGGTTATCATTAATAACAGCTTAATAGGATCAATAATCAATAACACCTTAAATAGGAAGAAATGAGGTTATCATTAATAACAGCTTAATAGGATCAATAATCAATAACACCTTAAACAGGAAGAAATGAGGTTATCATCAATAACAGCTTAATAAGATCAATAATCAATAACACCTTAAATAGGAAGAAATGAGGTTAACATCAATAACAGCAAGCTGTTTTACAAAATATTGTTTCTTGATATTTTTATAATTTGCTACTAACAATGTCTTAATTATTTTTATTCTGAAAAATTACGTTAATTTCAAAATAATTAAAAGATCACAACCGTGTATTTATTATTTTGAGTCTTTAAACCAAAAGCAAGAATCAGAATATTCCAACAATATATAGTTGTATCTTTGTTTCACTTATAGTTACATGCATATAACATGTATATGAATTTTGAATAAATATTACATTCAGATTGTTTTAATTAAAACTGAAATTTATTTCTATTTATAAAAAAATGCTAATCTTATTGATAGTATATTATTATTACATTTTATTTATTGATAATTCACGGTAAACACCATTCATAATCTGTAAATAGCTTCGTTGGGTTCATTTAAATAACAATTAGCCAACTAATTATTGTCCTTTTCTCAAAAATGCTTCACTATCAAATTTATGTAAAGTACAGATCTATATGATCAACTCTATAATACTGAGCCATATAAGGTCTAAGCTAACTCACATGACCACCATTCTCAAGGTCTAAGCTTCCGCTGAGTGAAAGGGTGTGCAGAAGGGGTCGTTTCTTCCCTGGTAGCGAGAAGGGCACCGTATTACTTCTGAGGCCCATGAACGAATTGCGAACCTTTGGAGGAAATGATAGTGGAAACAATATTGTTGAACCTAAAAAGAGGATTGTGACATGATCATATATATTATAAGTGTACTACTTGCTTTCTTATATTAATTTTACATTATATTATAAATAATTAAAATATTTTTCACTTCACATAAACCACTTCTCAGAAAATTATCTGTTAATACAAAGTTTTATATTTCGATTGTAAGAAGTTTGTAATAAATCTGTAATAATTAAATCTATCAATCAATAGTTATTTTTGACTGATCAATTGCCTTAAAAATTAGATAGAAAAGCTGTAGTACATTACAGACAAGTATAAAGAAAACGTGGTATTTTGAACATTTCAATTTTATTAGTTTATGATAAAAATTGTTTTAATAATTAATGGTTATTGTTGCACTAACAAAGAGGGATTATTTCATTATTTAAACGCAACATATAAGAAATAGTTAACAAACATGGTATAGAATCATTGTTAATACATTTAAATATTATTTCAACCTAATCTTACAATACTGTAATTGCATGGTGAGAGTTGTAGCAAGCTTACCTCCGAAGAATAGGGAACATGTAGGGCCTTATCGCGCACAAAGCCGGACGGAGCATAATATGCCGAAGCTGGGAGGCTCTCTGCTCCATGATTTCTTTCATAGGGAGTGTAGTGCTTCTTTGTCACTGTTACATAGTTGTCACCTAGGAGACGCCTAGAAGTAGATTACAGAAGTAGCCAGAGTTAATTGGGAATTAATTTTCAATCTAAACTTGACAAATTCAATATAACTTTCAAACAATATATGCACAACATATGGGTAACATTAAAAACTGTACGATATATTATATAGGCTTTTACAAATTCATTGAAATTTAACCAATTGTTAATACGTATTCTAGTTTTTATTTTTTAACTAGACCCACGTCATAATTTCATCATTCAGGTCTGTCTGTTTATTATGTAACAACGTAATAATGTCAAATAGTATGTATGACAACTATGAAGCACCGCGCTACAATTTCCGATACATGATACACTCAGTAATATACAGGTAAATCAGCGTAGACTCCTAAATATAATTATGTTTCAATGATCAGAAGATATCCTGTATATATAGTAACTATCTAAATACAGTGCCAAAGATTAAAATGTCATAATTTAATATAATATTTATCATTCAAATTATTAACTTTTAGTAGACACATTTTTGTTGCTGAAAAACTATCTAAAATCAATAGGTTAAATATTGATTTTAAAAAGTAATTTACGTGAATATTATACGCGACTAAACAATAGATAGTTAATTAAATAGATAGTTAATAGATTAAGTAAATAGATAGGTTAATTAAATGGTATCAAACTTCTTCTACATATAGCCTACGAAGTATAAATATTAAATATTAAAAAATATTAAAAAATTAAGACATTTAAATGCATTAACCCAAACGTCATGATAATAATTATCACCAACATTTTTTATATCACGATGAATTAAATGATTGCTATATTAATACAAAATTCTGCTTATTTAACAAAGAGTTGTGACTAAAATTCACAATTTCACTTAATAAGATCACTATTACATATGGTATTAAGAAAATAGAAAGACATTTAAATGGACAAGAAATGAAAATGAGCTACAACCAATGGAAGACACTTGTTATTGGGACATTATCAGAAATTGTTAAAAAAAAGTATAATGTTCTAATTAAAAAAAAAAATTAAATATTATAAAATGATAAATTTATTAAGTTAATACATCTCTGCATACATTTATATTTTTCGGTCGATATGGTCCAGCTTAAAAAGTACTTTTTCAATGGAATAATCATTGATAGTGATGGATCTGGGGTTAATAGAAATCTGAACGAAAGAGTCAGCCTAGAGTTTATCTTTGGTATTCGAATTACCAATACAACGCTTAATATTACTTTCAAAGGAAAAATAGATTCATATATTTATATACAGTATATGATAAATGTGGTACAATTATTAATATATTCAAATTAGTTATAGATATGTAAAAAATTTATCTCGAAATATTTTTACCCTCCCGAGAAAAGGGGTCCAGGTGGGACAAGTCCCTTGTATCTGTCCCTTAAGCAATTGGATAGTCAGTGGATGTCTGTATTAGATAGTCTGTGGATGCTGTATTAGAATATACTGTATAAGGCAACACACTAATTTTCACGAGCGAAAACGTTTGTATTATTTGGAATAGACATATGGGTTTAAGGTATACTATTATAATTATTATACGACACATATACATTTATATAAGAGGCAAACATACATTACACGTAATGATTCTAATATAAACAAAACAAATTAATACTAAGGTACTATAACTGTAGGTAATCTTTTACAAAAATGTTTCAATTAGTCAATATAAATGACTTGAACGTCTCTCTTATTATTGTTATCTTTCGGTGTATGCTATTCCTGAATCAAAACACAGAAGTGAACACAGGTTATATGCATATCTTATCAGTCAACAATTTGAAACTGCTAATTTGAAGAGTCAAGTATGTTAAAATTGTGGATAACATATTCTCTCTATGTTATATTCTTGACCTTTGAACTTTTAATGTCATAGACTGGTCTGGGTATGGGTATAGGTACACCCCATACAGCATACTAATTCTATTTACTCATACAAGCAACAAGACAATGCCAATTTTTTTGTTTTTGGATTATTAGTTCATTGTGATTTTTATGTACTATTAGGTGATGTTTTGTGGATTTCGAATGTTTTTCCTGTTGATATCAACTGTTTGAATACAAAAATTGGTTGTTAGTTCAGCATTTTTATACTGGTAACGATAAATTTATTGTATGTCCTTGCAATGTTATATCAGTGCTTTTTTAAATTATTTAAATAAGACAATTTTTGTTATTATATATACATCAGTTTAAAAACATTAATCATACGAAAATATAATAAGTCATTTTTGTCAAATAAATTGCTAATACCTTAAAGTGTATTTTTTAAATTTTGTAAACAATTTTCGCAACTTTCAGTAGTTTTTTTAAACCAGTAAACAAATATTACATTGATTCTTTATAGAAAAATATCGTCTCGATTTTAGTCTTATCGCTTTATTCTTTTATGAATAATTTACCTTTAAAAATAGATAGTATAAAAAATAGATATAGTATAGTAAAATAATGTATATTCAGCATATTGTTAGTATGAAATGAATAAAAAAACAAATAATCTGAAACCATGACATTGAAACCAGGGGTCCATGAATTTATCTGTTCAAAAACGTTAATTGACGGCATCTTTTTCCATTGATTACAATAATTATATATACATATATATGCAAGTCAGCAATGTGATCAACTAATTGTAATCAGATTAAAATTTACAGCAACAAAACTGGATAATAGGCCTACATTCGTTCAATTTAAGTATAAAATTGTATTATTTCATGAAAGCGAACAATTTATCTTACATTATATTATAATGTATAGAATAAATTCTATTGTAAATATAGTCAATATATTCCTCTTCGATTTTATTTATTACTAAACATGGAAGAAATATTAAATAAACTAAATTAAGAAAAAGGGTTAAAAACGTGTATAATATATTCAAAGGAGTTATTTAAGAGCAGAATGCGATCTCCTGAACAAATATTTCGAGCACAAACCTTCAAAATTCAAAAGTCCTTCCAAGACGACTATAGACTCAGAAGAATGGGAAAATGACCCTTTGAGGATGGGAAACCCTTCTAAAAAGGACACTTTCGACTAAAAAGACTTTAAATTGTTTTTTAAACATTCTCGCTTTTAATACTAATGCGATTTCCAATAATCCCTTGATTTTTTTTAATTAATTGATGTTTATACAATATTCTATTTAAAATTTATATACAATGGTTAAACTGTTTAAGCAAACTGACTTAATTCTTTTAATGGGAGTATTTTATTTTATAATATAAATTCATGTGAAAGTCAATAAGTGACTTAAAAACCTAAAGTCACCTCTGACTATACAAAGTTTGTGAAAATGATAACGTAAATTATAATATATTTACATAATTACCTATGTGATTATATTAAATAAATTATAAAGTGTACTTTAAGGCCCATATGCACCAAATGTATTTAGTAAAGCAAATGTTTAAATTATTACAGAATGATAGGAAAATGTTAAGTATATGCTTAATCATTTGATTATCTCGTATGCGCACCAAATTATTAACTAAAATCAATTTAAGTAAATGATTAAATTGGACAAAATATTTAAACAAACTTCAAAACTAGTTTAACCCTTTCTTCGGAGGATAATTTTTTTAATGGATTTATTAATGGAAATAGGATTACAAGATGATCTTCGACCTCAACGTCATTATAAACCAAGACTAAATCCACTTTTGCATTTCAGTGATGCGGAAT
>JAUZND010064550.1:0-40016 GCA_034780555.1 Coelogynopora nodosa | reverse complement strand
ATATTGTATTAAAAAGAAATGAACTATCAAAGTGTAAAATTTGAGAAAGAGTTTTTATCGGTATATTTGGATTATTCTGTGGAATACTGGGAGCATTCTATTCTCTGAAAAATATTGTTGAAACATTTTTTGTAGTGTAAATTTATTAATTTGCCTTCAAAAGACATTTCAAGCAATTACTAAGAATTATATGCTGTAAGGACAACTGCTTAATTTCATAGATTATAAATGTGAATATATATTATTTTTTCAATGGACAACACTTGCACCAATTGCCTTGCTGATTGTAATAAGAATAAATGTTTAGTTTTTTCCCCAGCATGAGTTAAGGAAATATAAAATAGACGGCAACACAATGTTGTGACCAATGCTGATCTGTATTTTTGTTATTATGTACTGTATATTAAAAACAGGTTTTATAAACATATAGCATTAAATATGTTAGTTGTATACATACAGTTTCCTTTATTTCTTTATGGTATCTTTTACAAAGTGTTATCATTAAATATCGGTACACATACATGCTTTTGGAGTTATTAGTGATCACATTGATGTATGGTAAACTGTATTCTCACTCTCACCTGGTACACTTTTCACCACGTGTTAACGGCTTATTTATCAGGTAGAGTACGTGAGATTATCAGGAGCACTCGAGGGGTTAATTATTAGCTAATGCGTTTATTATCAACATCATAGACAGTACAGTGGCTGGAAAATTTTTTCAATATTTATTGGACAAATGTATAGTAATTTTTAAAAAATTGTTTAGCATTAATGATATCTTATATTATACATTTTAATACTAATCAATAATAGTTTCATTTATCAATAATTTTTAATTTTTACATAAAATTTAATGTTTACATATATTTTAATGTTTACATACATTTTAATGTTTACATTAATTTTAATGTTATATATTTTATAAAATTCCACAATAGCCTACTAAATGTTTTACAAACTAATACAAGATTATAGGATTAGTTATGGTATGCGCACATTAACCGATAAACTGTAAATTAACCGCACATTAACCGGTAAACTGTAAATTCACCGAAAATTAAGCGTTACACTGTAACAGAGGGTCTAAAGTCAAGTCGCACCCCATTGTTTAGTCATTTCTCCCATTTTAGTCATGATCTGGTCGTTTCATATTTTTGAATTCACACTTTTTGAATTTAGTAAGCATTGACTTAAATCCACAAGTTTGAGATTGTAATCTATCAATCAAGGACTATATTTGATATAGAACAATATAATGTTGGATTTAACCCATATTAATTGTTAATATTTATGGTTATTTATTCATTATAATCATTTTTGTATGACCATTCTGCAGTTCGGTCTTGACTGCCGTTTTTCATTCACATCATCTTGATATAATTATATTGTATACGGTGATCCATACTGCATCATATTCAGTGTTCTTCGATTCCTCATAATCACAGCGTCTGAATATACAAATAAACTGTGCCAAATTATTTTGTAATTATTATTATAAAATATTATACATATTTATCATAACATAGTTAAATTATTAGAGAATCAGTTATTTCACAGTTGTCATCTTAGTCATTTAATCATTTTAGTTCACCATTTGGCGCAAAGGGATCAACATTCATTATAGTTAGCGTATATATTATCTTGAACAATACATCACAGAAATGCACTTAGGCCTATCTGCTATATTATCTACATGCTTTATTCACTTGTCATTTGCAAAATTTGATTTTAAGTATCACATTCATGTACTTTAATTTTTAAATATCTTTTTACAAGATGTTGTTATGTAAGATATTTATAAAGTTTATAATTTAATTATAATACATGTACGTACAATTGACAGAGATTCATGTCCAGGAGTGTCGAACAAATGAAAAATACAATATCTTAACATCTAGAAGTTTATTCCGTTTTTTAATATTATAAAATACAAACATTTCAAGTCTTTATTTAGGAATGGGGTTCTAAATACAGACAGACATCTTATTTAGTAAACAATAAATAATTTAACGTTATTCTTTGCTATACTATATTTTTCTATTACCAAGCAATATTATAATTTGTTTAATATAATCATTAAAACATCAATGTTTAATAACATTGATCAACGCAGACTATCCGATTGTGCTAGACACTTAAAAATCAATGTCAACTTATATTTTCAAAAAGATTTAACGCAGTATAGTCGATATACGAATTCACATCGAATCTTGATATATTATTATAGTCTGACCAATCTACACTAAACGGCTAAGGTTTAAAGACAACTCTTTTTGAGTTCAAATGGAACCCACTTGTCATTACATACATAAGTTCAGTAGAAGTTTACTCACCTTGTGAGTGTTTCAATACATAATAAATTATAATCTAACGTTACTTGATTAGGTGTGGGTGCGTTATTGACCTCTGTTGGCGTGATAATTTCGTAAAATGTACATACTACATAAGTATGTAATATTTGTTTTATAATAAAGTGATAATAAACTGTCTTACTAAACTAAAGTTACAAATAAGGATAAGAATAATGAACGACTGCAAATGTGAAATATTAAAACATTGTATATTCTAAACAAGATTACAAACCATTTTTATTGGTGAAAGTTACACGGATTAATTATTTACAAACAATTCACAATAAATAACCACACAATAGCAATTACGATCTTTAATAAGTTATGCTTATTTGAATTATTCTAATTATTCCTACAATTAGAACTTACGGTTCATTATCTGTGTATATTAATATATTAATGCTGATATATCTATCCAGCAGTGATCAACCATGAAGATATAAATACATGTTAAAAATGCAATAAATGTTCAATTGTTATTGAAAGCTGTGGTCACCAACATAGTAGTAAGCATTATAATTCAATCTTTTACAGCATTTATAAACAACATGGTCAATTGGTGTTTTTATAAGATGAAGCTGATCAATTAAGTTATCAATAATTTTTATATCGCATAATGTAAAAAATAATTATATAATTTTTTAATAGAAAATAAGTTCGATTATGTTGTACATTTTAATAGAAACCGATAAAATAAAATAAATCAAACAATTACAATAACAATAGTAAAAATGTTACAAAGACTGATTTATATTTTAAAAATTACAAAAATTATTAATTTAAAATTGTTAAGAGTTTGAAAATGGCTTCAATTATCTACTGAAGGGGTGGCTGCATTTTATAAATATTTACTTGTGTATAGGACTATATTATATACAAATAACATTCAATAGAAAATGATTATTACAAGCACCTTAATTGTTAAACATATGTTTTTATGTTCTAAATAATATTTTATCAAATATAATATACAAAAATATATTACAAAACAAACACGTAACACAATTATACTTTGTTCTATATATCATATATTATATATATCAGTAAATCATTTGGCATTTTAAAATGATAAATCCTTCCTTTCCTAGTGTTCAAATTTATGTCCCAGTATATTTAGCAACAATTTCTTTAGCAGAAAAGACTGCACCGACTAATCCAAATATACTTCCAAGGACGCCAATAATAACACGTATGGCAATTCCCAAGCGAGTGAGACTCTCACGTTTGACAACAATGTGAAACCAACAAGGAAATATAAAACTTAGAAATGTTCCCGTGATGGATCCAACAAGTCCCATGAGAAGGGCAAAATGGGGTACGAGCATGGCAGTCAGTAGTGATATTGACAGAATAATAGTGCGTGTTAAAATAATCCAAAAGTAATTTAATCTTGCATTTGTGGTCATCGCGGGGTGAAAATATGGTAGAAGAATTGCATCCGCTCTTTCACAAATCACGTATATTACCAATGGAACACTGAAGAACACATTTATCAGAACCAAAATGCATACAGTTGTACTGAAATAAATATTTATGTCCATGTTTGTCGTGAACTCTTGCATGGTATCTAAACCAAAAATGCATACCGCTAATAATCCGAGCAAGGCCTTGCTAATAGCCGCAATACTGAAGGAAGTTTTCATCATTGCAGGATATTGCTCTGGATGAGTCATGCTTGCTTCGATGCAGGGAAACACTGCATGAGCACAATATGAAAAAACGATGATTCCAAAGCTAATAGGAAGAGAGGTTAGATTAATCGGTGGAATGTTATTGATCGACATCACGGCGGTTTTAGTCAAGCAAAATGCATATACAGTTCCAATTGATGCGAGCAGCCCAATAACTGCAATCAGACTAAACCATGATACAATCGACATTTTAGTAATAAGCAGAAATGGCAGTGTCGCATACGTGCAAATCACGGAGCAGTAATAGATGTCGAGAACGGGAGCTATGTCCTTCATTAGCGTCGACGACATTGTTGCCAGGAGAATTATATAGAGGGTCAGTCCTCCAAACATTTCAATCAAGGTAACCACAGTCACCATTTGCCGGCCGAACCTGGGCCACACCTTCTCCCCGATGCAGGAATACGCCTTGAGGGAGCGCAGTCTCACTTCGGTCGCCGGACACACTTCGTACAGACAGTCGACTAGCCACTGACCCGTGTAGCAGCAAACCACCGCTGTGATGATTATCATCGCCACCGCCACCCAGCCTCCCATCTTTACAGCGTAGGGAATTCCAAGGATCCCTATGCCTTGAATTATGTTGATGACATTCCAACCGGCCACAAAGGAGGAGTTATTGCGATCATCACAGGGAGCCTCATGAATAGAGTAAGCTGTCAGTGTGCGAACACGTCGCAAACTTTGCATGAATCGTGAGCTAAGTTGTCCTGGCAGTAGAAAATGTTCTTCTGTATTAGTTCGTATAGACGATACACTAGAAGACATTGCAACATCAAACATTTCTGAGTGTTCGAGGCCGTTTGGAGCTGATTGTGTTCTTTTTACACTAAACCCCGATTCGGAAATATTTATAGAACGTTCAGGCTCCATATTAAATAATATAGCAATATAACACCAAAAAAACTTGTAGTTAACCACAGACTTGTGCAAAATTGTGCAGACTTTTAGAATATAGTTTTATCACGTATAAAATGATATCTAAAATCATTCTAGATTAATATTTGTACCTTGTACCACATATTACAATTGAAATGGTTAAACTTAAAATCAGAAGGCATATACTGTAGGTCGGCTTTATTGATAGTAGCTATTTATTGTATGATATAAGAAAATACTCTGCATTTAAATGAAACTATTTTTGTACAATATTGTAACATAATTTAATAATCATAAATACTACTAAGATACATATTTTATATTTTTTTATTCTCACATCTCCACATCCAATAAAATTATCGAGAAAATTATATTACAGTAGATTATCATCATAAGGTATTGGATTTAAAATCAGTACCTAGCGCTTACACAAGGCGACTAAAATGAACAAGTTATAAAGAATAAATTGCTTGTTCACTTAAATTGCTTTGCTTGAAGCTTCTGATATTATGGGATGGTGGTTTTCGTAATGTTCTTTAAGCTGAGAGAAGATTTTCTCGTTCTATAATTATTGATACTTATGTAACGGCAGTTGTGTTTAATTTTTTTAAAAACTAACAATAATTATGTTGAAATATAATAACAAAGTTACATACCAATAAAACATTTATATAGTATATATTGATTTTTTGATAATTTAAAGTAAAGTAAGAATGATGAAATTTCAACGAAACTATAATTCGAATCCTGCAGAATATTATATCTTTACGATAGTAATTACAGTATAATTCATTTATGACAAGTCTGACTATGTATTTTAAACAAAATTTAGCATGTTATGTTCATGGTAAATAATTTGTAGAAATCGATAATTATCCTCGATATAAATATGAACGAAACTATTTCACGATATCCCTGAGATTTTCTAAAAATCAAGATATCCTGAATTTTTGTTGCCTCTTTGAAGTTAAAAACCACCATAAGCCAATATTTTAAAGAAGTTTGGAACCATAATAGGAACCATTATTGGAACTAGTATGGTAAATATACTCGGGCCTCCCAATATAGTAAATAGATTGTGGTCATTATATGTTTTAGTATATTTTAGTTGGTTGACTTTTGAAGTATGCATGTTACAGGATCTTGAAATAAATGCATCCGAGGTCTCTTCAAATAAATATATGTAGGGCTCCTCATAATAAATATATTGCAAACAGTAAACATATATGATGCGAAAGCTTTTGTCGATAGTTTGTCTCGCATACCCCAACAATTTTGAATTGCGTCTAAAATTATGTTAAGTTAGTCTTTGGTAGACATAGCAAATAATCATGAAATATATTCTTTGACTTCTAAAAATGTTGAGAGCGTAATTAAACTGAGGTTATATCCGTTAACACATTATGTGCTAACGCAAAGCTATATTGGGTATCGAGCTTTTTACCTAATTAATAAAATACGACAATAATTATAAAAAACACTTCTTTTAAAAATATTTAATGTGTTAAAAATACTTACTAAAATTTATAACTGTCCACATTTTCATCACACAATTTTCTTCAAATTACTACATTTTATTGTACTAAATGTTGAAATAAATTGTAAATATGAAAAAATTAAAGCATTCAGCTGTTATTAAAAATATATATATAGAATACAAACATAGCAAGAACATATATAAATGTGCTATTTACTGTTTAAAATTTATTTTAAATGGCCAATTTTTTAAAAATCATCTCAAATGTAGCATCTGACATTTGATAAACAATGAATATGATGTATTTAGACCCATAGATGAGTATCATAAATTATAAAATGTTGGCTTTACGATGAGCGATTTTATAAATATTTTATAATTTAGTATATTTTCCAGTTTAATAATGCTTTGATTCATTATCAAAGTTTAGATTGCATTATATTTTTAAATATAGTTTTACATTTAGTTGATAACATTATTTGAACAACCTATGTAATTGTTGAATAATAAAAAAAATTAACCCTGTACTAAGAATAATTATAAAATGGTATGCCCTTATCCGTAACAGTAAATTTTATATTTTTAATAAAATTAAAAATTAATTAATAAAAAAAATTGATTAATGTGCTGCTACACAATGTTGTAAGTTAAATTTTCTAAATAAAACGTGTTATGACCTGATAACAATTTAAAGCGAACTGATTTATATGTAGTTGAATGCGATATGGTTATATAATCTATTTATAAGTGAGTTCGAATCCACTTTTTCTATACTACTGATATAGTTTATTTCATCCTTTTGAAACAACATATATTGACCTGAAATATCCTGCATTTTAAATTTCACATCCATATTGATAAAAAAAATTATTTTAGGAAAATATTGCTGCATTCCTTTTCATTTTGTTGTCAATTGATGATGAATGCAACCCCATATATATTTAATGAATGTCTCTTATGCAAATTCACTTACTTATGACAAATATAATATTACAAATCAAATATTCTAAACTCAATTTCTTATAAAGAATTAGATCATTGCAACTCTATTTTTGTCCGTTTTTTTATAGAGTGAGAAATTGATTTATATATAAAAAATATATATATATTTTTCGACATTTTTGACAAATTATTTTGAGCAATAATACAAGATATCCTACTTTAATGTATGAGTTTATATGAATGATCAGATGAAAACGTATAAAATGTAATTATATATTATGTAAAATTATGTAAAAAATATATTCCCCAATAGACGTTAAGACAATTAATGTATACGTTTTGAGATATTAATCATGATTTTATTTGATTTTTAATTAATTGAATATTTATTAAATAAAAATTGATTATTAAACTATGGCTTATTCATTATTGCTGTTCCTATTGTATATACGCATTCTATAAAATGTTAATAATTATTTTGGTTAATTTTTACTTTATGCTGATAAAAATATTAATATAATAATAATGACTGTTATTAAACTATGAAAAGCATACTTCTTTTGTAATTTACCAAACAATTATATATATAAACTTTATATAGCATGTATCCTTAAATAAATAAAATATATACAGATTCCTTAAATACTGGATTACGGTATTTTTTCAAATATCTAATTATAATCAAAGGAGGAATGTGTCTACTTCATATTGCTTTAAATTGCTTTAAATATAAGTTCAAATTTACGTCACTGTAAGAAATGTAGGGCACGGCACAAAAGTTGGATAGAAATATTATGGGCTGCTATTAAAAGATATGTTTATCAAGTCGTTGAAACCGGCACTTTAACAGACAAATAGATAGTAACCAAAACATGCTTAGAACTCATCCTCTATATTAACTGTGGTATTTTGTATTTGTGTTCAACTATACATTTTACATATTCAAACAAAAGTATATTTACTATTTATTTTAAATTATAATTTTCAAACTTTCTGAGGAAGATTTCTGTGTATAAAAATTACTATCGATGTTACACTTCTCTGATATTTATATTAAATTTATAGTTAATGACTATAAACTATAAATTTGTAATTCATTTAGCTAATTCATTGCATACTTTTTGATGGGGAGGTTTAACAACAAAATAAAGGGATTATATAGTTTTGTGTTCATTTAATTGAATTATAATTATTTTACAGTATTAATCGGCTTTTTATAATATATTTTTTATTAAAATGCAACTGACCAGATAATTATATTTTATTGCAATAAATACACATATATGTGTTGTACGCATTTCATTAATACGCATATCAATAAAGAATCAAAATTTAATTACAAAAATTATTTGTCTACCTCTATTAGACGGATTTACCATTTTGTAGGATATCAAAGCCAATTAGGTATGTTATGCTTGTTGTGTTTATTATGCATATCATATTTTTAAAATCGTAATAATTATTTTCTTTTAAGACTTTATTGATCCTTTTTTCATGGAAGGAACCATAATAAACACTTGTACATAATTTGATGAGCTGTAATTTTTACATAATATTAACGGATACTTATAGTAAACAATAAATAAATATCAACAGTATCTTTTTAATCAAAACAATATAATAATTCCGAGAGTTATAAGAAGATAACTTTAAAAGATAAATAAGCTGGAAATTGTTTTAAGTATAATGTCATGAGTGGCATAATATCGTTAAATCGTCAATAGATAGTTATAAAAAATGTACTACAAGATAAATAATATTATATTTACGTTGGTGTTTTCTGCATCATTTCAAATTTAACTGTATAAGTTTTCGAATCTGTTTATGCATTCGTATCTATGAGATTGACGTTTTATAATAATTTCCTGTTTTTTATTATTTACAAACCCCATTACTACTGAACTAAAATTTAAGTAATATTGCCATTGTTTACTAAAATATTCTCTTTATTATTTTAACACGCACATAACAATTTTAACAAACGTTATATTAAACGTTATTATATATACCAATATAGTTTTAGCATATAATTTATTCTACAGGTCTATATTTTACTAAAAAAATACATTTTTAGAAAATAATTTGTTCAGTTTCACCCCGGACCTGTTTCTAAAAGAGTAAAGAATGCAACTTTTAGTAATTTAAGGTTTAGTCAGTTAAAAATGTTTATTTAATTATATATTAGAAATAACAACGTTTTTCAATCAAAACAAAAAGGATGATTATATTAATTTATTGCCGCTTATCTTTCAGCATTGCATGAAGACCCTCTGAATGTTTTAATTTCAAAAGCTGTTAACAATACATTATTTTAATGTCGAAAGCTATTGGTTATAAATAATTTTTACAATTTATTTTTAGAAAATAATTAATATTATTGAAAAAAGCTACCTTCATTATGTTTTAATCAAATTTAAGTACGGAATATTTACGATAATTAGAAGAATGTCTTTTTATGTATTAATTACATTTAATATGATATTGGAAATATACTTTCATATATTTGTATATACTTTTATATACATTTAAGTAAATGATAAAAAGTATATGTATGTGTGACATCAATTATGAAATAATACATAATAAAGTGTTTAAATTTACCTAATACTATACTATCAACGCATGTTTTATGACCATTTTCTAAAACGGATCATACAATTAACAATGAATCTTGATACCATTCACGAATATAACGAAATGAAGCTAATTGAGAAATTACAATTCGCTTTAATATTGCTAAAAGCGTATAACATGTTATTATTATTATTTGATTTTACACGCGTACAAATCGAGCTGCAGCCAAATTGTTTTTTGGGAATATTATGTTTATAGTGAATTGAGAACACTACATATTCAGTCTTTGATTCTCTGCTATAGCCAGGATCAACAAAACTATAACTACATCAAGTAATAGGATCATAACTGTTGGATTAATAAATTATGTATAATGTTCAATTTGTAAAGTATGGTATTAAATATTTATCAACTTTATGAACTTTAAATAATTGTTATTTTATTATTAATTATAATAATTTATTGTTTTTATGTATAAAATGTATAAAATATTATTATTTGGGGTGAGGTAGCCCAGTCGGTTAAGGCGCTGGTGATTAAGTGTGAAGGTAGCGGGTTCGAATCTCTCCCTTGGCAGATAGCTGTGTTTGTCGAGTGTATAGCAACTCTTCTGAGTTTGTTCAGAATGTCATACAATTTGTATCATCAAACCCATGAGGGTTTCCAAATAAATAATAATATTAGTTTTAGTATTATTATTATTATCAATATTTATTTAATAACTTTAATGCTTTACATGTATATTGAGGTTATTATTCTTTATATTTTAAATTTTCTTGTTGAACAATTTATTGAAAATAAACTTGTTTAAAGAAAACAAATGTAATACACTTCTGAACATTGGAATTTAATGCGTTTTTGGCTTAAACCTTGCCATTTTTGTTATTTAGTTATTTTATTCATTTATTAATTAAATCTTTGTTATTTGTATAAGAATTTAACAGAAAATATATTGAAACTGTTATAATAGTTGATCAAGAAAAGTCTACAGTAAATGTATACAAGTACGATATATTATATATATATAATATAGAAAATTGTAAACATTATTCTAATATATGAATAACTCAAGTAAAGTACTTGGAAACAAGGTCACTACTAATTGAACAATTAAGTAATATTATTATTATTTACTAACTTTAGTTTATTTATATTTTTAAAACGCGAATTAAAAAAATACTTTGGCTTATAATTTGATCGATATATGATTTAAGAATACAGCTATATACAAGAATTTGTGGAGTTCTTATGTTGACAATATACAAGCCGTATAACAGTAAATTAAAAAATTCGTATCAGTAACAAATGATTTAATAATTAAAACATTAATTTAGTTAAATGTTAAAAACTACAAAGATGCCCAGCCTGAACATTTAAAATTTTATATTAATCAAAATTTTGTTTTTCTATATAAATCTGAATATATTTTATGTAATACAACAATTGCTTAAGAATTACATATCGCTGCCACAAGGTCTAAGTGGCCTAAGCGCCATTTTTAGAAAATTGAATTTTTTTCATAATTATTATCAATATTATATGGTCTAACGTGTCCAAGTTTTGGAGGGATATCTTTTTTCTATAAAAAGTTCATATGTTGTAAGCGACATTTTCTGGTTGAACACCTACCAGGACTATTTGTTGTAAGCGACAGTAGTTTTGTGGTATGCGGCATTATGGATGAATAGAATACAAAGTATATTTGTTGTAAGCCCTATTATTTTAGAATTGATACGACAATTGTATTTTTTATAGCTTAAAATAGAAATCTAAATGTTCAAAATTAAAACAGTTTTTTGCTTCTCCTGAAAAAAATTGAAATGGCGCTTAGGCCACTTAGACCTTGTGGCAGCGATATATAATATGTTTCAAATTATTTTATAATTACTGTTTATTTCATGTTAAATTATGTTGCAAAATATATTATATTTTAAATATGTATATTTCTAATTATTTTTCAGAAAATACATTTATGCTGCATAACTTATTTCATGTTTGTGTTAAACAACCGGTAACGTACTTGACGATAAAAAAAAGACAGATGCTTTGTTTATAGCTAATATCGATAATAAAAGTGAGAGATAATATTGTGACCTAATGATATACTGTAAGTAAATAATTTCTTAAGACCAAGGTCTAAAATAGATCGAGAACAAACACCTACGTCAGAAATTCCTGGGATGAATCACTAATGACATGTACGGTGCAAACGTGATACCAAATCATTGACGTAATGAAGCTACTTCAGATCGCATAATTCATTTCGATGATTATTGCACATTATATGACTAAGCTTTCAATAAAGATCCGCATTATTAAGGTCAATTATTTAAAGTAATATTAAAAAAATCAGCAATATTTATTTAATTTGTAAAAATAAATATTTTATAATTCAATGAAATAGACTCTATTATTAATAAAATACAGGGCATTTAATATGATCACTACGAAGTGTTTTATAAAATAAATGAATGGTGCCTTCTGTAATATTAGGCACATGTACGTCAAAGACAAGTCAAAAGACCTGTAAAAATGTCACAATTTTATCTAATATGCAAGGATTTATATATATATTGAAGGTATTATAACCCCCCTGTTAGAGTTATATTTTATTATATAGTACAAAAATTCCTATTGAAGCTTTCAACTTGTCTTCAAAAAAAACTAATTTACCGACTGCTAGATACCTTTTAATTATTTGGAATTTTTTATTTATTTTGATTAAATTTTTATTAGGTACCTTACGATTCAATCACACTTATTCATTTATTTTGTTTTAAAATTGAATTCTGTAGTTCAAACATTTTCAGCGAAGCGTTCAATTTTATGTTATATTAAATTTAGAGAAAAACTAATTTATCTAATTCATTTAAACTAAATTTAAATTAATATAGAAAATTAACTGATATGTTTTATATTTCGTGATAATTTTTAATAATACTATTATTAAATACAATGCACGTATTCATATTTATTAAACCAATATATACATATATATATATTAATTATATATTTATATGTTTATATGTTTAAATTATGGATTTATTTGTTTAAATTATATATTTATATATTTGAATAACATATATTTTAACAATCTACATAACTTGAAATAATATAAATTAACTAAATCAATTACATAATAATCAACCTAAATGATTGATATAATAATTAAGTTTTAAGTTTTATAATTAATTAATTATTATTAACATTAATATTATTATATTGTATTAAGTATTATTATTAAACATTATTATTATTAATTTATTAATATTGATTTTTATTATTAATTATTATGTAATTAATTATTAATTAAGTTTTATAATTAAGTGTTCACACGCAAAAAGATATACTTTTAAAAAAATTATGTTAAAAGTTAGCAAACCGTTATGTTTAATTATTTAGTTAAGTTTTATGTTTTCTTTAATGCAAAGCTATTTATTCAAATATGTTATATCATATTATCGCAACTAAATGATAAAAAAGATAATCTATTAATTTTTAAATTGTCATTTTAATCATTTTAAAGTCCTTTGAATTAAATGAATCCTTCCTTAATAAAGATATTTACTGCGGAAGTAGTTTTATTTTCAATATTAAATCAGTGTTACAAAGATTCAGTGAATAAAATGTAATTTTTTTTAATAATTCGGTAAAAGCAAATATAATTTTAAATTTAGCAATAATTAATTACAAATCATTTTGTTTCACAAAAATACTTTATAAAATATAGTCAAACAATATATTGAAGTATTTAAATCGAAGGTAAAACAGTAATTAATTTTTTTCAAGTAGTAAGCCTGAGATAATCATATTTCAAATATATATTGTATATGCAATATGTATGTATATATTCAGCTTTACCTAAATTTAGAGCATTGTGATTTATACATATTACTCAATTTGGGTTTCTTAAACACCCAAATTTACAAAAATAGTAGACCGTTTTCAATTTATAAGGTTCTACATTTTCTTTTATTTTGGAGACTGTTCTGCAAAAGGTATGTCCAAAAAATATCCAAAAGATGAGATGATGCACTTTATTTCATATTCAGAATATATTACATATATATAGCAAAGGATGCTTTATACTGTAAAGAATAATTTCCAAATGTAGTTAAAATTTATAATCAAAATTAATAAGTCAGAAAAGATATCACACTACTATATTATGCGATTTAGGTGCTACAACATAATTTGCATCGCAGAGATATCCCAATCCGCTCAAATTCAGATTAAATAAATCTAATCAATAGACTTAATCAAAAACTTAATCAATAGACTTAATCAAAAACTTAATCAATAGACTTAATCAATAATTTAATAAATGAATTTAATCAATATACCTAATCAATAGACCCAATCAATAGACTTAATCAATAGACCTAGTTAATAGACTTAATCAATAGACCTAATCAATAGATTTTGTCAATGGACATAATCAATGTACTTAATCAATAGACTTAATCAATAACTTAATCAATAGACTTAATCAATAACTTAATAAATGGATTTAATCAATAAACCTAATCAATATACCTAATCAATAGACCTAATCAATAGACCTAATCAATAGACCTAATCAATAGACCTAATCAATAGACCAGTTTTTAATTTATTTGGGTTATGGTTATCAAAATAAATACTTTCCGATTTAAAATCTCTTCTAAAAGTCAATTTCGTATAAATTGATAAACGTTTTTGATTACTTTTAAATTAATCAATGACGGATTTAATAATATACAAAACACATTTACAAAGTTTTTGAAATCGTTATTTTAAGATCTGAATATCAAATATCTAATACAATTATGTATAGTATGGAGAATCTAATTAAGATTCCAATCTGATTATGACAATAGTTAAAATGTCAAAATATGCATAAAAACAATCGATAAGATGCAAAAGTTATGGTTGATCCTGCCCTTGAATTTGACTTTGCCCTTCGGACTTGCGGTAGATCGATATTTCATATTTGCACGTTTGTCCTATGACCTGATAATCTCCAGGCAGGCTCACAAAATGTAAAAAGTCATGTTAATTTTACACAATTACTGTCACTCACATTTTCCATTTTTTATAACTGACTAAATTGATAGTTTGAATATAAGTGTTGCTTTTTTATTTTTGTTTATCAATCAGTCTATTTTTAATTGTTATAAATCAATTTATCGTTGAATTTATTGTATTTTTAGATTTTTAGATTTTTTCGTATATTACTTCTAACATTGGAACATTATTATTTAGATAATATGAATTATATCGCTTAACTATTACAGTATATATTAAAAATTGATCGTTAATATTTAATATTTAACTTTTGTATAAATTAGATATTTTTAATTAGATATTTTTAGATATTTTTAGATAATTTTTATTACAAATTTATGAGTCGAAAAGGATAAAATATTATTGCTTCAAATTAAACATTACTAAATATTTAAATATTTTACAACTGATTTGTCAGATATTTATTTGGATTCGTTAAATATAACTATTAAATAAATTCATTAAATAAGTGTTTAAACAAGCAACAACGAAAAAACTGTTTGCTTGAATTAAGAAAATCTAAATAAAATTATAAAGTTTTTGTCTAATACATTTTTCCGTTGAATACAATACGATATATGTGTATAAAACTGCAAAATAAAAAAGTTGTGTTTGGATAAAATATGTAATTATTGTGTTAATTTCCTATAATAATGATAATGAGCTTCGTTTAATTATGATTTACAATTTTATGTTACATATGTGTATATAATTAACATTTATAATATATTTATATCCATATACTGTTTGTCAACTAATTTATCTGATTAGGCTATGTACATTAAACTGTAATCTTTAATTCACTTCATTATTAAACATATAGATGTCACAAAATATATTTAATTTTTAAATATACATATAATTTTTTAAAATATATATTTAAATAAAATATATGTAGGCGATATATATATATTCGCATGTTATGATTAGCACACGTAAGCACCCGTATAAAGAATGCACACTTATACAATACATATATACATCATAGTAGTGTTTTACTTGAGATTACGATTAAATATTACAATACCGGTACTTGCAACATGATGAACAGCTCTATAACACTTGAACAATTAAGCACTTATGCACTTAAAGCACTATGCTTTTAAAGTGCTTGTTTCTGAAGTTAATCGTTTATGTGGAAATTTAGTGAGTACGATATATTTTTCAATAGAACAATCGCCCCTTTTTAACGTCGTCATTGGCACACATAGTACCTTTAGACTTTGCTATTTGCACTTGTTATGAAACTTTCTTACAAATGTGAAATGTAATTTAGTGCAAAACATTCTTTACAGTCGCAATTCCATTAAAAAAATGGCCATAACAATTTTGTGCACTGCAGAATGAGACATACATCACTTTATTTGGTTAGTAAAAAATGAACAGATTTCATACCTAAAACTATGTAACAATATATTATTTAAAACATATATAAGAACATACACATAAAACAATATTAACAAACAAAATATACTAAATTAACAAACAAAAAATACTAAATACTAAATTAAAAAACAAAAATATTTTGAATGATATACTCGTATAAATATTGATTAAAATATTAAGTTTTAAGCTTGATAGATTTTTTCCATTATAAGTCATTACATCTTATATCATTTAAAATTCAAAATTAAAGAATGTTCAAAAGTAATATAATCACTCGATAAAACAAATCTTTCAGAGAATCAATAAAAAAATTAATGCCATTTTTCAATTCTCCCTGATTCATATTGCCAAACGGTTATGTAAAAATATGGGGACAATATGTAGATTTAAACAATAGTGTCTAACATGACATCTAGGTGGGAAGAAAATTCATAAATTGTGGAATAATTACTTTCCCTATATACCTGATATAAAAATTTACACCGAAAAAAGGTTGATATTGTGCATAATAGTACCCTTATGGTATAAAAATATTTTTATCAAGGCGATTTTTGTAACCTTTTAAAACAATTTCAAATACAAATGTAACAAAATATGAAGTCTTTATAAATAATATTTTCAATAAACAATAATCCTAAAAACAAAATTTTTAGGTATGTAAAATGTAAATCCATTATTTTTAGGCAAACATACATATTTTATTGAAATATATCCAGGGTAAACATGCACTCCGTTTGATTCATAAAAAATATAGTAAATTGGTTATCTATAAGGTGTACTGCAGGTACATTTTAAATGTATGAATGTATAGCAATGTTGGCTGTTAAATTAACCAACAACAATTAACTTAAAAGTGGATAAAGTTAATTGATTTGTTTCGCAAATAAATGTCAACGAATTTTATAATTGATATTTTCTATATATATCAATATTTTTAGTAAAATATGAAAAGCATGTTCGAATTAATATTGTGATTTATAAAACTTAGTTTAGCAAATTACCTACAGGTCTTGACAAAGAAAAATATTAGAATTGTATCTGAAAAATGTACGCTTATTTATATTGTTCATATTAAGATTAGATCATTGGATATTTCAAATTTATTTTCTATAATTGGATTTAGTATTGCAGAATACAATTATGAATGAGATCGCCTGTTCACGATCCAGTTTGCGTGTCTTTCTGCATAAATATATTTTGAAAAATGTTTGCATTCTTTATTCTTAAAAACATAAATATTTGTTAAATAATCACAATTAGAAAACCACACCTATTCTAAATTTAGTTACAGCTTATACTGTATATTAAAAAAGAAATATTCCTATTACAAAGCTAAATTAATCAGTTACTATGAATATACCCAACAAACAAAATGCATTCATTTCATTAAAACTGCACGGACACTTTTAATTTCAAAAGAAAACGTGAAAGTGTCACTATGATTTGTTTATCGATATTTTTTCATATAGTTGAAATAATTTTTATGTTTAATGTTTTAGAAAACACTATTCATTTGTTTAAATAACACACCAAACAAGTCAGTTGCATTGCCCTGTCTAGACTTTGTCAGCATATAAGTACAGTTCGTCACTATTAATATGAGAATAACCCTTTTGGACTAATGGATGGTTACATTTAAGAGCTAATTTCTACCGGAAATCGAGTAATTCACAGACATTTTATAACAAAAATGTTATATTTTGTTATAGTCAAACTACCATTTATTCAAAAAGTATTCACCATGTAGTATTTGTCCTTTCGGGTGAGACTATTCTTTTTCTAGATCATAGACTATTCTCGTTTCCGACAAAGATTGATACGATCGAAGTACTTTACCGTAGAGAATAGAGTGCGAATTTAAAACAAAAAAACACTATTATTACATGTTAACAGTGCTAATCATATAAATCACGTAAACCATTTGTGTTTTTTAAATAAGATGTATAATAGTGATATACTTTCAAGTATTCATTTTACCAAAATCCTAATTTTAATTAAAATTTATCATAATTGTACAATTTTTTACATATAGTTATATTATTTATAATTTTAATTATATAAATAGTAAAATATTTGGGTTTAATTATTTCTATAATTAATTAAATTAAAATTATAATTGATGTAATTTGCTGAACATTTCTGTAAGGATTCAAACCTGTGTAATGTTGTGTGATTATGCTACCAAGTGACTATGTTCAAATGTAAAACAACTGTGAAATGTAAAATATTTTTAAAATGTTAAATATCTTTGAAATTATATTTATATATTTGAATTTCTTCCTATTTAATTGAAATTTGTAGTGAACACGATTAAAAACTAAGCAACTTTTTCCAGCGTATGAAAGCAAGACCAAATCGCTTTTTACCGACAATTTCTATGCTGTTGCTAAAAATGTTTCTGCAAAAACTGGTCGCCTTTTATTTATGTTTAAATTGGAAACAGTTCTGTAGGATTTTTAGTAATATTTTTTTGCACAATTATAGTTATTTTTTAAATTAAAAAAACTCTAACTTGATTATAATAAATCCGCAATTGCTTGTACAATTCATAATATTGTGCCTCATTAAATGATAAATAAAATATGTATATTATACAACAATATTGAATAACACTTCACGTTGTTATACGTGCACTGTTTGCACTCTGTTTTATTCTATTTATGTTATTTTGGTCACCGAATTAATTTCCAACAATATATCTAAAAAATGAACTTATCGCTTATTATTAAGTGCTTGGAGCAATACATAACCGCTGCATTGCATATCCAAATATTCGGTGATCGATTTAGTGAGACTACAAGTCGGAGTCCGCTAAAAATGTTGGTGTTAGGACAGATGATGTGTTCAAGAAGGTTATTATGCTTGATGGAAAGCTTAGTTTGATGCCAGCTATTTCAATAGATTATTCTCTGTTTGTGGTTCGTTAAAGAGTATTTGCTTCATGGATCACAGGGCTCAAGTCTGAATTAATCAAAGAAGTAAGAGAGAACTATGTAAATTATAAGGTCAACGAAATGAAGATTCAAAAGTCATTAAATTGGATAAAATTATTTACAATTATGTATTTCAATTTCAATTTCAGATGGCTCAATAATCCATAGGTATATTTCACTTATATTACTTAGGAAGAATTTTATTTTTTATTAAAGTTTATTGCTAAAAAATAGAAGTTCGCACATTCTGTTACAAGTTAATTAATATTGTACAAAACAAAATTTAGGCATAAGCGATAAAGATACCTCAACATATTAATACCAGCATATATTGTTGATTTACTAAAGATAAGTTGATTACTGATAGTTCGAAAGTCGACAACAAAGTACTCCTTTAAAATCGTTCTGTCATGGTAATAAAAACTGCTTACATAAAGTAGACTCGTAAATCATTTCCGTAAATCTCGAAACTGACCGATATATATATTTTTTAATAGTTAAACTCAAGATAACAATAATTATTTTGAATGCTTGCGGCATTTCGTGCAGCGTTAAAGTACGCTCTGTACTTATTGCGCATTAAGTACGCGAATACTACCGAAATATAAAAAATGGTGATATAAATAATATTAAAATCTACCGGGAGGTTATTGAAAATGAGATTAAGTTTGTCATGTTAATCGTGTTATTGATGAGATGTCGGATTAACTCTGATGAGATAATAAACTCTGCAAGCATCAATAATTGAGCTAACTTACTAATTAGAAACTAAAGACTACACTGCATGAAACGTACTTGACAATAACTCATTGCTAATAGACAGTTGAACGCCGGTACCTCTGGATTATAATTTTACCTGAGACAATCAATAATATAGAATTAGGTTAAGTTCTATGGCCTCAGATTATCAAAAGGGTTTATTGCATGCATCGCTCAATACCTATTGTACAATAATCTACATTCAACAGATTCGTTTTTTCATGATTTTTAGGATCAAGAAGTAAGGTTCTTATTTCGCATAATAATATATATATCGTCAAAATAATAATATACAATTCATGTAATGATAAAGTTTTTATTTCGAATTGAATTCAAAGGTGTCTTTAAATTATGCAAATAACATAATTTTATTCTATTTTTCCAGATAAAATTAAACATACATATATAATTATATTTTTACAAATCGAATGGAACCGAAAACAAATATCGAATTCGACTCAAAATGTCGAATGCGCTTCATTTATACATATACCTAATAGTCTATTACCTCTAAAAAGTATTGAATAGGCCCCGTTTTTTGTGGGGCCCAATTGAATAGCATTCGCCATTTTAGGTCGCATTCCATATTTATTTTGGGGCCACATTAAATTTGTAAAACTATATATATATATATATATATATAATATCTAGGATCTTCTAAATTATAACAAACCTAAAATGCTTAGTTTCATATTTTGTTCGTTTCATTTCTATATATTTAGCAACATTAATTGTATCTATACTTGTAAAATATCCAAGAAACTGTCTTAACTGCTTTAGAACGCAGAAAAACAAATGTCAATTGCTATATACCCTAGTTTACTAAAATCGCAACACGGTTTTAAGTAATTATAATTACTTAATATTTCTGAGCTACAAGAAAATAATTTTAGTTGCTCTTGAGTGTTCCTTGTGACATTCGCCGCATCGCTGTCAATGTAACAATATGTAAACAAATTAAATTTGTAATTAATTCTATACAAAATCTTAATTTACATGAACGCTTGTAATCCACCGTAAACTCGGAAGATATATACATTAGTATATCCACTACATTATAATTATTTTTAAGGTTATAAATATGAGAATAATTTAGACGTATTTATTATACATAAGTCGGAACTGAGATCAACATTATTTATCACAACAGTGTATCGTCTTATATGTTGAAGATTTAAAACGTTGATAGATAGATATACATATTAGATACCAACTTTTTTAAATTATTCCACTTTTAATTAATAAAAGTTTTGATATATTTCAAATACTTCAAACCCAATATATAAATCATTTTTGTTGCAACCAACAATTAGTAATATATGTCAACGATTTTTGTTAATTTGAAACTTGTATTTATATTTCAAAATGAAACAAATAATTATATAATTATTATTTAACTAAATATACTTCATTGTATACTACGCCATAATCTATATGAATATTTAAACCTTTCATTGTAATATCATTCAATAACACATAATAATAACTTAATATTTAAATATTCCTTTATTTCCATTATACGATTCAATAAGGACAAAGACAAATTTGAGAATTCTAACAAATAAATATATATTATGCAAAATGGCTAGAAGTCAGACGTTTTTCTTACAGTATTTCAGCAATTTCTTTAATAAAACGGATATTTATTGAAAATAGAAATCTTTTGTGGTGCCGTAAATTTATCGTAGTAAATATAAATTATTATAATGAATCGATTTTCCATATTTTTATGACTTATTTTTCTATAATTAACCATGAGGACGATTGCACTTTATAATTAAGCATCTGTCAGTTAGTAAAAGAGCTGCTGTGATATCGCTCCAAAGTCCGCAATGAAGTTACATGTTCCATTAGTTCCATTAGCGTAAAGAATCACTGAACAAACCTTCATTGTATAGAAGTGGCAAATTGACGAAACCTTATACCCACTGTAAACCACCTAAAAAATGTGTAGTTTACTTTAATTTTGATTTTTATACAATTTTGTCACTTCTTCATTTTTAATATCATCTGAGTTATGCCTTCGTTTGAGCGAAAAAAGTCTCGTACAAATTAGGGGTTAATATTACTGTAGTCTATATTATGTCGCAATACATTTTGTCGTATATATTGTGTCGTAATATACACATTGGCTTTACATTTTTATATACTTATATACATTATTTATTTTTGCTGATTATACATTTGTTAATGAAAAATGCCAAATCGGACTCCAAAATAAAGGGGATGCTGCAGCAACAGAGAAATATTAGGTTTGTAGTAGAATGGCTCGCTGTCTTAAGCAAGTGAAATGGGTAGAGACGTTTAGATGTTCTTAATGAGTGCAGAGCATTTCTGATGGTGACACCGTTAAACGTTTGACCTTAGATGAAGACCAATACATATAGATAGGAAAAGTGTATTGGACTTGTCTGGTTGAAAGACCATCTCATTATGCAAAGTAAGCTCGATGACTAGGTGGTTGACTGATACTTGCGTATGATCTCAAGAAATATCACTTTTATGAGCGATGCATGATTACAACTGCCTACAATGCATGCACGGGCGATAATGTTTCAGTTTTTGAATTGTTATGATATTATTCATTTGGCGGCCAATTATGATTTTTCGGAAATAATAAAAAGTTCACCGATGAATTGATTTTTTTTCTGAATAAACCGATTCAGATAGAGTCATACATAGTATTATAAACCAGTCAGAGAATTTTATTGGTGATAATTTTTGACAATTGTTTAAAACAAACGGTAATAGTAAAAACATTAAAAGAAGAAAATCATTAGTTCAACTGGACAGTGACATCAGTTATTGCTGTCCGATTGAAAATTGCCATCAAAGAGGCATAAAAAAGGAATTTTCTACAACAAAATACAATAACCTATTTTACTTTGTCATCAAAACATTTAAAGAATTTTTTTAGATCAGTTTGGATACTTTGCTTGTGACAAAATTTGGATAATGCCATTGCATGAATTTTGTAGAAAAAAGTATAGTAACATTTAGAAAAACCGAACTTTTTTTTTTAACGGTCACTTTTTGGCCGAAACTGTCAGGATTTTATGATCTTTTTTCGAAAGATGTATAATAAATTACGAGTTTGGTCATGCATAATAATTAGAAATGTAGTCAAATGTGCATCCCGCTACCTACCTCCCCATTCTCCCCCCTCACTTCCTGGTTCCTCCTCTACTCCCCCTGAACCATTATCCCTCTTCTCTCCCTATCTTCCAGACTTTGTTTATTTATCAACAAACTTATAGAAAACATAAGCCCTCGTTTTTTATTGCAATTATACAATTAATAATTAAATGAAAAATATAACGGCCAATGGAGAGGTGGAGGGGTGGGGGAGGTTGAGAGGGTTAAAATATTACATTTTTCGTTTCATAATCTGTCGTGTCAAAAGTTTATATCCACATGAGATTAAATTTACAATTACAAACTAAATATCAAATATGTGTAAAGTGTTGGCGAATAATATGTAATACATTAACGAAACAATTTGACATTCTTTTTCAAAAGTGTTACACCTAGTTTTGTAATCTTTTTGTAACTTCTTAAAATCCATTACAAATATTATTGTAAAATTATGCTTAACATTTACAGTAAAAAATTTTCGTGCAATGTTATCCAATTTTTATCAATGGCTATAATTTAATGACGTCATCAGTAACTCAAATGGTGATATTTTACACTAAATATAAATATTATTTTGCGTTCTATACTACACTAAAAAATTTCCTTGTTTCTTTATTGAATCGATAACAGAAAAATAGTTTTCTCCGCGTTAGTTTTGGTTGGTGTGATGTAATAACTAACACAATAGTAAAATAATAAAAATCAGCGCATATTTCTTTAATAAAGTAAAACAAAAAGCGCATTTTGGTTGTATTTAATTTTATTTAAATGTATCCACTCTATATATTGTGTGTAACAAATGCCACAAACAAACTATTTCAGCAAATAAATTTTTTTGCTATCTGTAACTTTAATTGTCTGATATATCGTCAATATACTTTTTTATCAAACAACTACGTATAACATGTGTGATTCTGGACAATTGAAGCATCTTGAAATACGTGGCGATATGTGATTAACATTGTTGCACAGTATCACCGCCCCCGGCTTTTATTAAAGAAATAAAACAAAAATGTCTAAAGAAGAAGTCTACATAATATGTTTGTAAAATATTCGCACTACTTCCGTTTCATTGTTTAAAACACTCCCGGGTGAGAAACTATACCAATCCTTGTATGACATGCTGACATCAATACATGCACGATCTCACAATCGTAAGCCACTTGCTAACTATTAAATAACAATAATAAGTTGTAAAACTGCCACATGTTCAATTATATCGTTGAAATATAACATTAATTAATAAAAATAATATTTTTTAAACTAAAGCCGATCAAGATTTGTCCAAATTGTTATAAACCCCTCAATTAGCTATTCTACAATTAATTTTACTTAACATAATCTACGGCTGAAAATGTATTACTTTTATATTATTTTTTATAATAGAGTAGTTTATTTATTTGTTTTTCCTCTACACTTTGTATACTATTCAATGGATAAAATATGTGTAATTACACAAAAGCCGTAATTTATTTATTGTAGTATTGTTGTTTACTTGACAGTGGAATATTTATGAAAAGTTAAACGTGTGGCAATTATAATTCTGTTTACTATATGATAAATAAGTTAAAAAATTGATGTTCATTACATAACGTTAATGGTCAGTAGTGTATTGCATTGTGATAGTTATTGGAAACATCACATTTGTTTGGAATATAATTGAAGCAACGGAATTACGGTTTATGCGGTTAACTAATCCCAGTAGAGTTCACCTTTTTAATGCGATAACAATTTAATAAGTTTAGCTTTCGTCACAGACACGCATGCGTTTGGCGATTACTTTTTATAGACATTAAACACTTACCGTTAATAAAGTAGATTATAAATTGTGATAGAAGCAGCAAATTGCAAAAGATTACTGAAAATAATGTTTCAAATAAATGTAATCATTAAGAATATCGAAATAAGCTCTCAATTATATCAAACTTTATGAAATAATGCCAAATAACATATCTGTAAAAAAAATTAAATTAAAAATTAACTTATTTAAATCTAAATTTTTTCGAGATATTCTCATCTATGCAAGTTCAGTGTATTATTAAACTTTTTTAATGATCGTCAGTTATGGATGTGATTTCGAAATTGGAAGAATTACTTACTTTTTCGTATTGAATGTAAGTTGATAAAACATTTAGATTATTTTTTTAAAAGGTTTTCTACTTTGCAGTTCAATTATAGGAGATTATAAATCAATACTTTTAATGACATTGTTAAACCAAATAAATCATAACTCCGATTGGATAATAAACTCAGAGTATTCCAGTGTTAATTGTGATTAGAAAAAGGGAAAAGTGGCAACTTATACCTATAGTCAATACATTCTTTAGCAGTGCTCAAAATACTTAAATGCTATTGATATGTACTTCAAAATCATAGCCAATATTTGTTTAATGTTTTTTAAGTAATAAATTATTATCGATTAAATTAGTTTGTGTTATCTATCGATATTTTAATATTGTTTAAATAATACTTTATTAATTTTATTTATAGTTTGTAAAATATTCACGAAAAGTTGGATGTCAGTTATAAAAAACTAGTGAAATTTATAGATTTTGGTGCTCATCTTATAACAAATTCTCGTTTGAATATACATGACGTCACTATAATAAAAATTAAAAAGTTCTAATCGAAACAAACATTACAAGTACAGGGTTTTATTAGTAATGTATTTTTTTTAAATATTTTCAAGTTAAATGATTAAACAATTATTTAATCACTCAAATATAATACAATGACGAGATATCGAAATATTTAAATTTCTCATTTTTCATTCAAATTATCTGAAATTGCAAAAAACTAAATTTGTTGGTTTAACCGGCTATTTTATTTCAAAACCATAATTATCATTCCAATTGTTGAATGAGCAAAATTCTTATAATTACTTAATATTAGTAGACATTGTTTAATCCGTTAAATTAATTACTTTTTAATTAAATTATTTTACCTTATAAGAAAGCATTATATCTGCTTATTTATTTTTAGCGTCCTTTTAATATTATTATTAGTTAGTATACGTCTAATGTTATGCCTTAACTATTTTGCAATATCCGTATAAATAGTTCACAATTATAAGTTTGCGTATACATACTGCTCAAACATACCGTAAGGCGTTGGGGGTAATTTTTAGACATATAATTTTAATAGTATCCATGAATTTATAAATGTTGGTGTTGCCTTTATTTATTGTAGTAAATATAATTTTAATAAATATTAATACATTATTTTTTTAATCATGACAATAGAAAATTGTTCATAATCTATATCGTGTAGAAATATAAAAATTTATTAACTGTTTGAAGATAAATTCAAACTTAATTTATTCGTTTTATTCATTTTTTAGAAAAAAACACTTTCTTAATTATTTTTAGTCATTAACGAAAGAGAGAAAAAGATGTACAACAAACTGAGGTGTTTCAAAGTATCTGAAGCGAGCTCACTCCAGCTTCTTTGAGGTATTCCGAATTAATTTTAAAATCAACATACATTTCTTTTTCATTTCTATAAATGCAATAATTACATTTTTATTATAAAAATAAATTTGACTTTTTACAAACTAAAACCCTTTATTTTTACTTATAGGTTTACAAATTATATAAATAAATGACGTTTGATTTAAAATAATATGTCCACAGTAATTAGTTACTATTCAAATATTATATATTTATTCACCAGTTTGAATTCATTAATTTATCATGTTTATCCAATTTTAATAAATAAGCCATAAGGAACAAACTTCAATCGTATTTTTTCTTCTATCTTATGGATAATTTATTTTATAATTATTGGTTTTGTGCAAAAGAATAACCTTCCGTTTAAAATGTCGTTTACATTTTTCTCTATGTAATTTATAATCATCCTATATTTACCGAAGAACAAATTATATGGATATTACATTTTAATTTTTTCAAGCATAATTCGAGATTTGATATACTTATAAGTTCAACGGTGTTAGCTTAAAATATGTGATGTTTAAATTATAAAAATATACAATTTAGTATAACGAGAATCATTGAAATACATTACATAATGAACTTAAGGGAATTACTGTCAAAGGTGAATAAAAATGTCTGCATAGATTAGTTCATTTAACACATATAATTACATATTTTGGTTAGTTTTTGTTAATTCATAGATAGAACATTATTTTCTATTAACATGTTTAATCAAATAAAACAATAAAAATTCATTTAATTAAAAAAATATGTTAATCTTTTTGTATTAGTTGTTCAACTCATTGATTTCAAATACTAAAGGAATATTTATATTCCTGAATTATACTTGTAAATAGTTGGTATACAGAAGCAGATCCAACAAAATTTCAGTTAGGGGGCGTGCAGTGAAACCTTATAGTTATCAATTTGGAATACTCTGAAACGTAAAATAAAGCATTAACAACATTTTGCTCTGTGATTTTAGGGTAGGGCGTGCAAACTCCACACCCGCCCTGGATCTGCCCTTGGTATATAAATGATTAAGCAATAATCTGAACGAAAATGGCTGGGTGGTTAAAACGGGTACCCCCCCCCGGACTCTTCAATTTTTGGATAGCAACTGTGCGACCCATACAGTGGTCGATCATGAAAAGATTACAACAAATGTGTGTGAAAAATTACTATCCGGAATTCTAATTATATTTTAGAAATGTCAAAGCTCATTTTGAGTTCTAATAATAATTCTTTATTTGTACATATATAAATATAATAAATGTAATATTAACTTTGTAAGAATAACTTTGTTTTAATTAACTTTGTAACTTTGTAATTATCTTTGTAATAAATGTAATATTAACTTTGTGATAATAACTTTGTAATAATTAGTAACTTTGTAATAAAAACCCTCCCCCCCCATTATATATATGTTTTGTATTCAAAAGTTGATGCTGAAATTCTATACTAAACCATTAATATTCTCTTTATTTTAATCTACATAATAAAATTACTACAATTAATCACATTTTTGTTGATATTATGAAATCTTTAGTTGCTTATCCAATAATGAATCGCTTTAGATATTCCACCCGGATGAAGAGTATCCGCTTAACGGTGAAAAACTCCAAAGTGCCGACCTCATAGTAATATTGTTGTTTTATTGTTTAGCATCTTAATATTGTTTCGTACTATTTGGTTATTATTTATTGTATATAATGTGGTTACATAACCGGTTAGCGCCGGTTATTAAAAAAAATTTAGCAAACAAAAAACAGATAATTTTTTATCCATTTATTACATAAAATCAATATAATTACCATGTTTCAGAAATATTTCCAGAAGTTAACTGATATGTACATGATCTATGTATAATTCATCTGGCAGAAAAGCACTACAAAGAATGCAAATGTGCACATAAAAAGACAAGGGCAAATGGTAGGGCTCAAAACACTCAACACATCGAGGAACGTCACATTGGCTGCAGTACGTGGTTACTCGGCGTGGACACCTTTTACATCTGCGCTGCTCCTCGCGTTTCAGGATCCAGGGCCTCATGACGTCGTAGCAAAGAGCTTGTTGAAAAACTGCAACACGAGCATGTCTGTTTGCTTGGACATTCGGACAGTTTCTTTGCCAAATTCAAGCTGTGAGTCATACTTCATTGTTCAGTTATCCTGTAGGCGACCCAAGCATTCACCATCGTCACGTTTGTCGAGAAATTGCGTGATAAGTTGACAGTACCACTTTTTTCTTCGCATCCGAATACGATATGCCGTGACCATGTTGTCATGTCTGTCGACACCCCCAAACATTTAGAGTAGTCAGCAACTGACTGGGGACCAGAAACATCAATCATCCTTCTGTTGACTTTCTCTTCCCGTTAAATGTGACGATTGGTAGTTAGAAGCAAGGTGGACCATTGAGTTGTCATGCTACTTGAGGAAGTCGTGTTCTGGTCCACTCGATAATCCAGATTGCCACGGCCTCTCCTCTTAATTTCAGCGTCTGTAAGCAGAGAATATTTCTCAATACGTGCCCGATTGATGGTTCCAGTTGCACGCATGTGTCGGGCTGTGCGAGTTTCCAGAAGTGGGAGAGAATTCAATTTTGACATTAACAATTGAGATTGACATTGTCGAGCTGATCGAGAACAACTGAAGAGCCAAGTGGAACATCATTGCGCGATGTCCTGACGACCAGTGTAAAATTCAAACTGATAGTGAAATGGAAAAAGTTGAATACAAGCCGCATAAACACTGTTACTGACCCACCAAGGGATGACTTACTGGACCAACGCAAACAGTAGCGTTGGATGGACTAAAGGGATTGCTGGACTGAGAGAAGCACTGGAACAATTAATATAGGCTTAAATAATATAATACTAGAGAACTTCTCTTTGTGGATTGACATGATATCAGTAAGAGATCTTCGTATTATTTTTTGTCAAGTTTTTGTTTAGCCAACGCTAATATCTTCTATATACTGCCTTGTATAACCGTATATAAATTTCAAAACTGAGATATTCCGTAAAATTGAATATTATCAGGTATCTTAACTACGACTTATTAAAAGTTATGAATCATTTAATCAGTAGATTAGGAAATATTAATTTTTATTAAAACAATGTTCGATATTTAAATTGTTTCAACATCATACATGTTTCTTATTCGCTTCATTTTATGTTAAAGTACTAATAAAGAATTATATGGGATATATTTTGAATATTATTCTAATCGTGTTTTTTTAATTTTGTAAATTAATTTATTTTAAACAAAACGCAATTAATAATTAATAATTAACTTAAACATTGTAAAAAAATTGTAAAGTGTAAATAAATAATTAATTACATTTTACGAAATGTTAGTTTTAAATTACGTATTATTTTTAATTTACAGATGGTTAAGTCTTCGTTTCCATCCATTACTTTTCCAAAAAAGACCGAGAAAAATGTCCTGTTTTAATTATTAACAATATGGTATAGTTAATAATCTAAATAGACAGACTAATCAAGAGGATATATCAGTTGACTGGCTAGTGAACGGATTAAGCTATTCATAAGCTGAATTATAAAGTACAATATGTTGACAGAATTATATATAATAGGTATCTATAAACATAATTTAAAACTTAGAATTCTATAACGTTAACATATAAAAACTGTTTTAACATTACAAATTGCTATATTTATTAAAAGATAATCTCTGTGAAGAAATTCAATAAAAAAAACGGTTAATTTCAAAAATATTTTTAATACAGATAACAAATTGATCGAAATATTAAAAAAATATATATAATAATCACATGTTAGCTTTGCATTAACAGTTAAAATGTTTACCAATTACTACAGTCACACCTTACCACAAATAAAGATAATGTTACATACTTGAAACAAAACTGTCATTATACATCTCCAATTAAAAAAAATAAACTTCTCAATTATATCACTTCAATATACCCCTAATTCACCTTGCTCTTGGAAAAAAACAATTTATATTAAAACTCAATTTATTATTAATAAAATGTATCTTATATATACATCATGTGTGTGTGTATGTACAAAAATATTTGTGTATTTGTCAAAGAATGTTTCAGATATACTAATAACAAAGTAATTTTTACATTAAAAAAATATAAGCTTATAGGTTGCGGAAATGAAGAATATTTATACAGATGGATATACTATACACAAAAGTAAGATTTTCTACCAAACATTCCAAGGAAGCGTTACAGGACGTAGTAAATTTACCATCATATATATTACTGGGCAATGACGTAAGTCTTAGTCCTAGTGTCAGTTTGATAATTATGGACCCCATTAAAAAACGATGTCTGCTTTCCGGCACAAGAGTTGGTATATAGGGGATCCAAGCAATATATGGGAGCTTTTGTGAACTGTCTTTGTTGGCATCGAGATGATAGTAATGACTGAGTGTTTTTTGTAGAATTTGAGATTATCGTAGAGTATTGTGTAAATTATCAATGACGTAATTTAACCAAATCTGAAGATAAACAAAAAAGACATAATTTAAAAACCAACAACCCTCAATCAAAGCATTACTCCTTCTTCAGCAGCAACTAATGGCACAATATTACTGGAATGAACCGAGGCGTTACAAGTTAGTAATTATGGTGAATTTTGATGAGAATAACTGACAGAACAATATTTAATTAAAACATCTGATAACAATGATTCGGCCTATGCAATGCCAGCCATCACATTTGTTGTTATATTATAAAGTTTATGTGAAACAAGATTGATTCACGAAATACTATATTTATAAATCTCAACATACACAAATTATAAAAGTCGACATTCAAAATGCGCATATTTCAACAATAATATACAAATTTAATCATATTTTTTAAATAATAGAAATAACATATATTTTACCTTTCTTTTCAGAATTATTTACTATTTATAAATGAAATGCGAAATATTCTAAAGCCATACATTAATTTAATTGTTTGATCACGGTAACCAATGGAGACAGAAGGGGTCTTAGTTGGATATACCTTTTTTTATTATAGGTTAATATATTTATCGCTGAAAGCACAATACAATCAACCGAAGTTATTGAACAAAAGTGTTTTCTTTGAACGACATAAAACATAATGCAGGTGTTGTTAATTTTTATTTTATTAAGAATGTTAATTGATCTACCAGAAATAGGTACATATATCATTCATTAAACACGGGCCAATTTGTAATTATTCTTCAGTTTTTGTTTTTTACAAGCATAAAACAAAAAATATTGTGTGAAAACAAACATCAGATACAAAATACATTCAATACACAACAATTACTATTATTAAATTATATTAAGCGTTTCTAATAGTTATTGATGTTTTGCAATTTGACACAAATATTTGTTATAAAAAATACAAAATAATGAAGAATTATGAATCACTATGTAGATACATATATTGTAATAAAAAAGCAATATGGTAATTACAGCTTAGATGTATATAGGCATTGAAATCTAAAATGTAATTATTGCATTAATCATAAATCATTAAAGTATAGTACATTTACAGTAGATAGCCATTAGGAAATCATTTTACCTGAAATAACTTTGACAATGTGTCTTGAACAGTTCCGCCATGTAGGCGTAGTACCGCTTATGTTGACGAATAATGTGCTCATTGTCTTCAAACAGTTCACAGAATTTTACATTTTCCTCCACCGCGGTCAACCCTCTTGCGACGGGCATCGACTTAACTCCCGAGTAGGAGCAGTTGAATATCAGGGACCAGACCAAATAGGCAATTAAATAGGCCAAACTTTGCTGTTGAAGGAGCATTATAATTGAGTTAGTAGAGGACGTCGGTTATTAGAATAGTATAGTATGCGTATATATATAGTGGCTTTGGAGTAAATAGTTCAATAGATTTGAGAATAGCAATTACTCGGCTGACGAAGGTTATTGTACTAAATTCCGAAACTGTCATTTTATATACTGCATGTCTTGTATGAGTAATTCTGGATTAACCAATAAGAACAAAGTACACTTGAGTTTCGTAGTAAATAATGTAATTACCTTAGTCAAATTTATGAGAATTGGTCAATTATACAGTATAATAATATATATTTATCAGAAAATATGTTTCATTGTTTAGAATATAATATGATAATGTTTATCAAATTAATTTTTCATTTTAATTATTGCAAAAATCAAATACTCTAAACTAATATATGTCAACTAGGTGAAACATTAGTTTAATATATTTTAAAATAACCTCATAATAAATGAAAATTTTAAAATAATATAGTATAATATTAATTTTAAAATAAAATAAAATAAAACATGTACACGTGTATTAAGTAGAAGAATCTGACAATAATTGAATTATGATTAATACTATTTTAAATATTGTTTAAATTATATTAATAATTTAATAGTTATTTTAATTAATTTGACATTTATTTAATTTTATTAAAAACATATTGTAATGAATTAATTAATTGATAAATTAATGCCATGGAAAGAAAAAGTATACATGTGTAGTCAGTGAATCTCTATTTACCATGTAATTATATTAAACAAAATTTAAAACAATTATTTCGATTTATAAAATACTATTTTTTTTAAATAATTTGCTTAGTTTTTTTAAAAATTGTCAATTTATCTTAATGTTCAAAACAAATTAAAATCTGTGTTCTCTATCTTTAAACATTTATTTTGAAAATTAACTGATTATTATAACACATGTTATTTATTTAGCATTTTCGCAACTTGAATTGATCCTATCAGCAATAAAACAACTAAAATAAATAATTATTATGTCGTTAAATACATATAAATGTATAAGGTGTAAAAAATAATTGATTCATAGGTATAAAATATAATTGATTCGTAGGTGTAAAATATTTCAAGAAATTCTTAAAAAATTCAATCAACCTATTAATTATAAATTTGATCAACCTTGTTTTAAATTTCAATTTTCAAAAGTATCTATTTATTGTTCTCAGATTGGACATAATGAATTCTTCTTTTAAGTAAGAACACATGGTTTATATATAAAAATTAAATTCTAAAAATTTAGTAGAGGTGTAGTGGCGAATGAAATGTGTACAATTCTTAAATTAATAAATCAAAATATTTGATATCACACAGCATAATATTTTAAAATAATTTTAACGAAAGAAGACAATTCTTACTAATTGATTTATACGACAAGTTTAATTCTGATAATTGCTGTTTTGAAATTTTGAAACGTAAATGTATATGTTTTGGATGTATTATTAGATGAATATAATATAATTTTTGTATATATATTTAATATCATAATGCAATGCTGTTTTAATATATTAAAAATATTACAAACAATATTATACTCTTCGTTATTGTAGTATTGCTACGCAATAGTTGAAAAAGAACGCTGTGTAGTTATATATTGTAAGATTTTGAATAAATTTGCTCATACAAATAATAAGTGTGTTTATTTCTAACTGAGTAATTGTTTTGTAATCCCCAAAAATATTTAGTTGTTAAAACATTTAATTATGATTTTTAATAATATTTATTTATATTTTCTTTTTAAATTGCAATTTACTGTGTATAGTTCATACTTTATGTTTCAGTAATATAAATATATATTACTGAATATCACTACCGCAAAGAAACTGTTTCTAAACAATTGAAAAAAGTGAAAATACGATTAATATAAAACTATATTTGAAATGATATATACATATATGTTTAACAAATCACAAAACATCAACAAATAAATCATATTTTTTATTAAAAGTGGACGTATATAAGAACGTGAATTAGTTTATGCATTTTGACAAATGATATACAAAAAATTCAGCTTTGCATTATAAAAAACACGACCAAGAATATAGGATGGTAAAGGTGGTTCATTCTAATATGTTAACGGTAATTTGTTTGCCTGCGCCATTTTCCATTTTAAAAACTGACCATTTATATTATTTTTCTCGAGATATTATGATTATACAAATATGTTTAATTGTATAATTTATTAATGGTTTCACTCCATTCTTTTACAAGATATCATCATTACACACTGTTTTTGAAAGTTCTAACAACAATAGTATATATATATATATATATATATATATATTGTATTTATATATATAATAGCTTTGGTCATTATTTTTTAACAAACTAAATATACACTATGTGCACGCGTAGAATGCAATGATTTTAATGTACATTGTAATGTGCGTCATAGTTTCCCCTTCTATTGTGTAAATTTTCACAATCAAGTAATCCATTATTTCTATAAATTTACAAACTCCTTATAGCTTCCCAAAAATCAATTTTTGCTATTCCACTTTATACACGTAGTTAGGTGAAATAGAGAATGGTATTATCGGTTTCCAAAATGTCAGATTTGTTAGCTCTGTTTTTACCAAAACAACGTATTTTTATTGAAAGTGAGCCCTCTTTACCATCTTATTTTCATAGAACATGATATTCTGGACAATACTTCGTTAAAATCTCACTGCGCCATTATGGTCATCGTTTAATTAAGTTACAATAAATACAGAAGTTGCTTTTCTTGAGGATATCGTGTTATAGTGACCAGAGTTACTTATCCAAATCTGCAAATAAGATTCAAAATATAAGTTTTTATGTATAATATATCTATCTATAAATAATCCATAAGTATCTATAAATAATAAAATAATATACAGAAAATTATATACGCTGAATATATGCAGCTTTTATTTGTACATCTTTAATAATTAATATTTTACTCTATTTTTAAATTATAAAACGATGTAAAGAGTTTCCAATATTTCCAACGTTTCCAGTATTGAATCAATGAAGCATATATTTTTGTTAATGAAACATAACATTTATATTTAAATCAGTTACACAACAAAATATTACTTTAATGCACGAACAACATAGACATATAGACATAGAAACATAAACACAACAACATAGAAATATCAATGCTTTTTTCAGGATATAATGTATGCATGTTTTAAATATTTTTCTTTATTATTTTTGAATAATCTATATTATATATATATAGGTGTGTGTGTTATGAGTAGTCGTCATGATGTGCATATAATATTATTTTGGGCATTATAATTATGATTAATTATCATTATAACATTATTTTTCTACATTGAATGTGAAATTATTCATAGGTACTGAATAAATTTAAATGCCAATCAAAAGTAATGTTTACCATTTCGTTGTTTTTATGTTTTTTATTGATTGAAGCGTGTTATTTTTTACTGATATGCCTTATAAACATACTCACAATAGGCATACTGTGGAATATGGATTCTTAACAGGAAGCAGAATACTGCACTCATTTTCTTTGCGCTTCTATCCAATATTAATACATTAAAATGTCATAGTAATTTTAATTAATTTTATTTGAAATTAACATATACATTACCAGCAACACAAAAATGAGATTTCATTTGTATAATATTGAAATGCGGTCTATAGCAGGAAAAACCGTGCATAACTTAATAAATTTCCATTTATTCCGCTCCGGCCGACAGTATAATAGTGTTGTAGAAAAGAGTTGAAAAGTGTTGCGCGTAGCATTCGCAGTATAGGTGGTTAGGCATAAGATGAAAAAATAAATAATACTAATGGCGATAACGTTGCCAAGCTAATCATTATGAAACTTATATTCTCAAAAATATAGATATTATATCTATTAAGAATATACATTTGCGTATCGGTAAATGACGTTATATTTCATACAAAAAGCACTACATATTTTTGATTCCATACAACAATATAATACAACCATTAAATTAAAGCCCCTCATAAATGAATGAGGGGTCTCTGTTACAGGCTACATGATTGTTATTACAATAGTCCGGACAAGTGGATCACTCTGCTCTCTTAATAGTTTTTCTTTTGAGATGTAGTCAAAATGTTAATACTAAATAATGGCTAGATCAACTAATGTTTTATTACAATTAATGCAAGCAGATGTATAAAAATGTTATACATATAGTATACCATATAAACAATATGTGCTAAAGAATAATATAAGATATCTTTTACATTGTATTACAATTCTACATTTAACAAAAATATGCTTGTGATTGCTACAGTCAATAGTTTTCTTAATGAGTATATAAGTTGTTACAGTTATAAGAGTTACAGTTATGAGTTGTTACAGTTTTGAGTTATTACAGTTATGCGTTATTACAGTTATGAGTTATTACATAAAAATGGTGTTAGAAACTCTAAAATTGAATGTAAAAATTATCCATTCACATTGACTATTTTCCATTTGGAATACATATTTTGAAAACTGCTAACAATACAAGTAATCTCAATTTAAAAAACTCGATCTTTGAATACTTTCTACGAATCGATTTTGTTTGTAAATATTATTAAATGACTAATAATTTTAATACTTTTTTTAATAATTCAAAAAAAGTTAATTAGAATATTTAATTTTAATTTTTTTTACACATATGTATTTTATTATTTATCTATTTTATATCACTTATAATAGAAAAAATTGGACTATCGTATAATGTGAAAGCAATAGTTGAACATTAAATATATAATTATATATATCATAACGAAATTTATTTAAACAACTATAGCTAAATATTCTTATTTGCGATAATAAGAATATTTAATCAATTATTTAGATAATTAAATAAATGCGCTAATTTTTAGCAGATCGCATCAACGCTTTTATTGAGATTATTGAAATTAAAAATGACATGAAGAACAGAATATAGCATTGATCAGATCATTAGTGCTCATTGGCAGTAAATAAAGTGTACACACTATGTGCAAGCATTGATCATTTTTAGATCATTAACGCAATATAGTGTAAAGTTAAATATCAATATTGATTACTAACTCTTATAATTGGCTCTGAAATTATGTACGGATTAATATAATCAATGCTTAGATCAATAGAATGGACATATTATTATTAAATAGAGTAGTGAACTGTGTCATCGATGACAATATCAAAATGGTTGCCTTGATTTTGAGAAATAATACAGTGCAATATTTATATATTTTGTCAATTTTAACATGTGTTCTATTATTCTATTATGAATACTGTACATATGTGAAGTCGATCTGTAATAAATCTCCCTAATGCATCAGTAACGTAGACATTTTTGACATTCTGATAATCCCCTTTATTTCGCTTTCGTATATGTATAACATGTTTCCAAGATATACTATTTCCCCAACTTATTCTAGATATTATCCAATTAAATGTCTCCTTATCTTGGACCACTTAGCATGTGTCACTTAGTTTTTTTTAATGTATGAGTGTTAATTGCAAATTACTATAAAAAAATTTGTTTTTAATTATGCATGCTTTATTTGACTAAAAATGTAAATCAGTTACGGGTTATTAAATTTGGTTCTTCAATATATATAATATTCCTACATGTACATTTTTATTACTTTTTTATTTATTTAGTTTATTACAATATGTAGATTTTAAACAGCTGTTCGATTAAATATAGGCTCACCTGAAATAACTGCGACAATTTCGATGAAATATATTCACCATGTAGGCATAATAACGTTCGTTTGCTTTAATAAGATGTTCGTTGGATTCGAAAAGTTCACAAAATTTTACTTTTTTTTTAATACTATCCTTGTCGAAAGTAGATGATTGCACGCCAAACAAAAAAGTATTGATAATAACCAAATTCCAGATTACGTAGGCTACCAAAAAAGTAATAAAGCTATTTTGTAGATTGAACATTACAAATTTGTCAAATTATGTTATTATTATTATCAAAATAAGTTGTGAACGACAAATATGTAGGTATAATATATTATGAAAATTGTAACGATAAATTAGAAATCATTCTAATTTATTAAAAAATATTTTCAACTAAATGTTAAATTCGCGAATATGACGACCAATCAAAACATTAAGCTGCTTTAAGTTTGATAATATGTAATCAATTGGATGTTGAATTAACAATTACACAAGAATGCAGCTTTTATATATTTTTGGTTAAAATATACTTTTTAAATGAAAGTGGCGATACATCTTTTATTAATAGACCAAAACAATTATTTTTATTAACTAAAATTTACACATTTTGTTTTTTACGTTTACGTATATTTACGGTTATAAATGAATTGGTATAGAATGAAATAAAATTATCATTGGTGACCCATTCTATACAAATATAAGGAATATTTACCAAATTAGGATTTCTTTATTTATATTTAATTTAATTAATTTTTATATAATGTTATTAATTAATTTAATTTATAAGTCATTTAATTTATTTATAATTTTAATTTGAATTTATTTTATTTTATTTTTTGTATTTAAAATGTACACATTAATAGACATTTGTATATACATTAAAAATTATTATAAACATATATATGAATTTTGGAAATCTATCACATTTCTATCACTTGGTAATACATGTACACGCTGTAAATGTAATACGTTTATCTTGAATGATTCGTCCATTTTATAGAATTATTGAACTAGTCGACTAAAGGCAAATACGAAGAAAGGCCTTCAATATATAAAATATTTGTTGTTGTTTCTAAAGAAAAAATAGATAATACGTTTTAGATTTTTTTTACATTTTACAAGATTAATAAACGAAAGTCAAACAACAATCAAGAAGATTTAATCTTTTGAAGACATTTGAATCCTTTACCCAAACATTCTCACGATCTTCTCAACAATCCAAATAATTCTAACATCATCAGCTGAACGGTACATTTTCAGTGCAATAACACACGAAATAAAGTTTTTTTATGGTAACAATGATGTTGGAACGATTTTAAAAATTGAGACTGCTTTAGGTTTCAAAAAACACTTTAAAGCATAACTGTCAAATATCTAATCATTTGCTACCGTATAATACCACAACGCTTAAGAAAATAAAAAAACACGTTTTAGTCACTGAAATTGTTTATGTTGCTTACGTAATGGTTTGTTTATTTTATTTATTCGGATATTATCCAAATATTCTTGTATTAATATATCATGTCAAAATATGTACAAAATATAAATTTATGCTTTTAAACAAAATCTACCATTTGATATTTTTTTAAACTTTTTTATTTACGCTTATCAAAAGTGAAATAAAGTTCAATATATAAAAATAACTTATATCGTATATGTCAACAAAAGAATTTTATTTATAAAAAGCTATTGATGAAAGTCACTTTATCTTCTGCCCCAATCAATGTGTTTACTTTATTTATGTTGACTGATTATTGCCGATTTAGATTATTTAAGTTTAATTGTTTAATGTTACTAAATAAATTATTAATACAATTTTTTAAATTTTACTAAAGAAAAAATAACAGTCGATTAGATTAAATAGCATTATAAAAATAAGATTGATTGGAACCATCAATCAGACAAAATCAGCTCACCAGATAGAAAGAAAAGAAATAAATCAGAAATAATAAAATATAAATCAAAAGAAAGGG
>JAUZND010064539.1:0-17755 GCA_034780555.1 Coelogynopora nodosa | reverse complement strand
TTTCCTGACCAGTAATTTTTACTTAATAAGCATTCAATAATATTTTATTCATTGATGTTGAATATTTATTTTTTAAAGACATAGTAGGTAGGTACCTACTTTCTATAAAATTACACCCTCAGGAAATAAAGCCCATCACTAAAAATTACGCCCCAGACTAAAAGTACGCCCCCTTGCAAATTTAGGGGGGGTACGCCCCTTACGCCCCCCTGGCTCCGCCCCTTACGCCCCCCTGGCTCCGCCCCTTACGCCCCCCTGGCTCCGCCCCTGGTAATTAACGATTAATTAACTTGTATGTTGTTCTAATTAAAATGTTTCCAATAAAAGATACCTCTTAGTAAAATTACTCAACATTCGGGGCTATATCTACTCTGTAATATTAGGTTTGGTGATTTAAATTCACCACAGATAATATATGTATGTGAGATGATTTTCAACTCGCCCGGGGGTTGACCAATTTTTACTCCATTGACCTGTTTCAAGATGCGAACAGGATTTCTTTCATTTTGCTAGACTCTTTTTTCAAATAGAAGGATCAATTTGGCATAAATTGGAGATGTGAACCCTTCCAGTACTGATTCACTCTATTGCTATATGTGATTTTACCTTACTATCACATGTTAGAAGGGCATACTTGAAACACTGGCCTATACGGGAAGGTTGACATAAACTACTGCCTTGTTTCTAAACAATCGTTTTTCTAGGAATTTTAATGCTAGAGTTTCTTCCAATATAGTTGGGGCAGGCTCTAAGTGATAACGTGTTATGCTAAAGTAAAAACAATTTACACTATCCAAAGCCCATAGTTGGACCTTTTTTGAATAAAAAGTTAAATTCTAACTAACAATTGACAAATTATGAAGTCAAGGTATTTCACTTTGAAAAGGTTTGTAGTCGAAAGGAAAAACGTTTTAGTATATCACGTCGAAAAATACGACCATTTTCTTCCAATTTAACAAGCCGGGTGAGGATGAGTCGTAAATTCTTTACACGAGTGTGTCAATTCACAAAGGATTAGTCTTAAGTAGCAGTCTACGAATCTGAAAAAATCAGAAGATTGGAAGTTTATATCTAATGGAGTAAATTTAACATATTCGAAGGTTCTTTTCAGAGCGCGAGCAATCGTTTTTTTTCTGGATCTGGTCATTAATTAACTGGAATATATTGGGTAGGAAAGAAGGTAAGAAGGAAGGGAAGTAGAAGGTGGGTAAGAAGGAAATACAAATAGATATACAAATGCTGCAAAAACAGAAGGATCTTCTTTTGCAATTACATGATCACTACGTTTTTTGTAAATAAATTTTTAAATATCTAAAAACAAGTCCGAGTTATTAAACTGTGCAAGTTTGTGAGACGCGAACCACTATACTGAACTACCCAGTTTTCTTCACAAATGTAATGACCTTAGCTTAAAAATACTACCCGCAATTATGTATCCATTTATTGACGGCAGCTGGAGATTCATTGGTGGCAACTGGAGATTCATTGGGGCAGCTGGAGATTCATTGGGGGCAGCTGTAGATTCATTGGGGGCAACAAAATATTAATTGGGGGCTGCTGAAGATTCATTGGGGGCAACTGAGGATCCTTTGGAGAAGCTGGAGATTTATTAGGGGCAACTGAAGATTCATTGGGGGCAGCTAAAGTTTATTATGGGGCAACAAAAGATTCATTGGGTGCAGCTGGAGATTCATTTGGGGATAACTAAAGATTCTTTAGGGCTGCTGAAGATTAATTAGAGGCAACAAAAGATTCATTAGGGGCAGCTGGAGATTCATTGAGAGCTACTGAAGATTCATTGGAGGATGCTAAAGTTTATTATGGGGCAACAAAAGATTCATTGGGGGCAGCTGGAGAATCATTGGGGGCTGCAGAAGATTCATTATGGGCTTCTGAAGATTCATTGTTGCAACAAAAGAATAATTGGGAGCAGCTGAAGATTCATTGGGGGCAATAAAAGATTCATTAGGGTCAGCTGAAGATTTATTGGGACAAACAAAAGATTCATTTGGGGGTAACATAAGATTCATTCGAGGTAACATAAAATTCATTGGGGGCTGCTGAAGATTCATTATGAGCAACAAAATATTCATTGGACAGCTAAAGATTATTTGGAAACAACTGAAGATTCACTGAGGGCTGCTGAAGATTTATTAGGGGCAACTGAAGATTCATTGGGGGCATCTACAGGAGAATCATTGGTTGGCAGCTAGAGAAATATAGCTTGTTATATTTGGAGTTAAAAGACAACCTATCAAATCGAAAAAGTATAAGCATAACTGGGAACAGACTGGATCATAAAAAAGAACAACACGAGTATCAAATAATATTTATATTTAAAAAAAGAGGTGACAAACATTGGTGCAGTACATTTGGGCACTCAGCGACATTGCTGTTACTGGCTTTAGCGTATTTGTAAGTTAAATGCAACCACCTTAAAATGCATCGAGAAATTATATCAAACTGACATTAATTGTATATTTTTCAAGAATGATCAAATTTTAAAAAATATTTTAATAAACAAATACATAGCTGTTTTGTTTCTACATTGTATATAAAATGCAATGTGTTAGGGACATATCATATGTATAACATTTTGAGTAATTAATTTCAACTGCTTAAAAACAAAACAATAAAATATGGAAATAGGTCGACCTTTATTACTTGGTAAATATTGTGTGTCGAAGTGACATTAAGAAAATGTGAAGATGTGTGTTCGCGCGTTGTAGCCTATGTGTGTATCATAAATATGGATTGTTTGTTTGTTTTTAAATTATTTTTATTGTTTGTTTGTTTGTTTGTTAAGGAATCCATATCTATGTTGTGTATATTATCAATAAGCAGGAACTCTTCTTGTTAATCATCGTCTACAATTTCATTGGTTGTTCTCTTTGTTGATATTATTGATTTTCTCTACTTTTCCCATTCTTGATTTTCCCAACTACTGTTTTGCAATGTTTCTCAGATATATAAACATGGATTGTTTGTTTATTCTTATAGAAAGGAATTTATATCTATGGTTTCTCACATCTGTCACCTATCTGCCTATAGATATTCACTGTATTAAAATATTGCCATTAAAAAAATTTAAAACATATTATTGTCGAGTGGCCTTTTATTTTAATTTTTTAAAGTCCATCTTTATGTTCCAAAAATAAATTTTTCTAACTACAAAAAAATGCATTTCAACATGTTTATTTTTCAGATATGAAAAAATGCATTTCTAAAATTTCTTTCCTTAAAAATGGTGTTATATAAATGTATTTCTGGAAACTGCATTTCAGGAATTTTTATTTATTTTTGTTACACAAAAAAAATTATGTTGTGAACATGTATTTTTCCGATACTTTTTCCGATTCTTAATCAAATAAATATTTATATCTAAGTATTATAGGTTACTGTTCTGCGGACAAAAAGAATTAAACAACGCATAATCACTTTAAAACAATTTCCATACGTTTTTAATAATGAATATAAGATAAACAAATGTGCTACCCACATACCTACTTTATTATTTTCAATATTTTTTGCCGAGAATTAATGATAATTTCTGTATACTGGGGATAGTATGAAATAACGGGAGGGAATCGATAGTTTTGCCTTTAAAATTTCTTTTGTAAATTTCTTCTGTAAAAATGGCATTTCTGTTGAAATTGTTGACTGATAAGTTGTTGGCCATTATAAGTTTCGCATGATTTTCTAAATATTACACATTCAAAAAGCATGAAATAGCAACAAGTAATAACAACACAAACTATTATTTTTAAATACCAGTGTATTTTTAAAGGCATATATTTACAAGAACTTGAAATCGGAAAGGCTCAAATTGTTCGCCGTTATGATTGATACACTCTTGTAGGCATGCAACTACGTTTCGGCAAACATTAGAACAAAGTTCAATATCAATTGGGGTGAACTTATATCTTATTGTCTCTTTGAATTCGACTATTGTCTGCGGCTTCTCGGTATATACCAGATCTTTAATGACCTCCCACAAAAATAAATCCAGAGGCGTCAGGTCCAAAGATCGAGCAGGCCATTCAATTGAACCACGTCGTCCAATCCATTGAATATAATAAAGTTTGTGTCCAACCATTCACGTACAATCCTGCCATAATGTGGTGCGGCAACAGCTTGTTGGAAGTAACAGCCTTGACTTCGAAATCTCAGGGCCAGAATTCATGTTGCAACAATTGTAAATATCATTCTGAACTGACTGTCTCATCAAAGAACACTGGACCGATTATACCAGTGGAAGATATGGCACCCCAAAGGGTTATCCGATATAAAGAATAGTAATCAATATCTTTAACATTGTAAGCAAAATGTAATATTCCTGAAATTTTAAATGGAATCCTAATTTTAATACGATATTACAAGATTTTATACGTATTTCATTTATACAATGCGATATCGGCTCTTAGCAGAGAAGTCTCCCTACTATGGTATATATAGTAACAAGTAACATGTTGCATCTCGGAGGAACAATTCTCTGTTTAATATATAATCTATGCTTGCGATTTATCCCGTGCTGTAATGTTATGTTACGTTTTCAAAATTGCATGTATTTTTATCATTTTTGAATTAATACATTTCTAGTAATATGTAGATTTTTTGTTTTCAAGTTAATGATAAGTAAGTATATGTGCACGAATTGCTTTAATTTAATAAATTGTATTACACTATATATTATGTTGATACATAAACACAGGATTATGAACAAAAAATTATTATTTATGATTTGTATTGTGTGGTACTTCTGCATAGAATAATCAGCTTTGTCACATCGATATTCCCAAAATGAAATGATATCAATATTATTAACCTTTAAAAAATACCAGATTTTCAAATATATTTTATAACCGATTATTTAAATAAAACTGTTTAATATGTAAATACGGTTGTTTTATATTTTTTCTTTGTGTTTTTAAAAGAATACTACAATACAAATTTGAACAAGATTCAAATATGATTATTATAATTAAGATATTACATTTTCTGACACTTTTTTCTCAGACGTATTACGTATAAGTTATAATATTTTATAATATGTCATAATAATAATCATACACAAAGATTAAAATTTGATTAATTTTTTAAATGAAACATCACGTTGATTTAAACATACGCGTTGCTTCTCTACACAATGGTGACAAGCCTACTCTATCACTTTTAGTATTATTTTAATTTAAAATTATTACTATAATTAAGTATATATTAAAACAATAAAAACCGAACTTCAAAGAATTTGTATAATTTTATATGACGGTAATTGTATAAGTTTACCTTCAAGTGAATTACCCAAAAGATTTACATGTTAAAATTAGCAATAATAATATGTTTACGTAAATTTCGTTAAATATGTTTAGCTATAGCTTATGCAATTTTAATCAACTAATTTGTTTATAAATAATTTCATCCCACTAAAGTTTCAGTTTACGAATTTTTGAAAAAAATAATTTGTCAAATGTTAATTCTTTTTATTAAAAAAAGTTATTTAACAAAATTAAGGAAATTTGTAATTGTTTCATAATTATTTTTAATGGGAAACTTTTAAAATATTTCGCGCATTTTTTCTGTAACGTTACTCATTTTTAAAAACAGCTAAAATGTGAAAGTATTTTTAATGTTAATACTTTTAATGCTAATTAATTTAGATATACCAATGGCAATAAATACGCAAACTATTAAAATGTGTACACTCAAGCTATATAATTTGAACAACATTTAATTTGATCAGATAATTAGAATTAATAATAATAATTATAATAATAATAATTAATCAGACTTGATAAGTATTTAGTTGTGCAATCTAAACTATTATTTATAATTATACAACGTTTTTGCATTGAAAAATTATAACATATATTTAAGAGGCGGATCACATGTGAAACATACGGCACAACGAGCACAAACTCTGTGTTAGGTTGCATAACAATATAATTAATTGGCTTATGCCACCAAGTTTAATATGATGCGGCAGAGTGTCGCTTAACGAAGAATAAATTTCAGTTCTCAATTACGCAAGTGTATCGAAGGAAACCTTCAAAACATTCACACATAAATTTAAAGCCATGAACATTGGTATTAAAATATTGATTTTGTAGCGTGGCGTCGCAGAAAAAGTAGAATAGTTTCAACTTTAGTTTCGTCGCGTCGTACTTAGTGAAATAGACTTATTACAAATTATGTAATCAACTTTTGCGGAGCGTCGTTTTGCGTTGCGCTTGATAGATATGAGTCATTAAACAATATTAATGTATCAACTTGTAATCTATCCAAATTAAAATTGTGTGTGAAAATGCATGTTGCATTTTGATTATTAATTCAGATAATTTATCTAATCATATAAATAAAATTTGTAATTAAATCAGATAATAGCATTGACTACTACAAATTAAAAATAGCCCATATGGCCTAGGGAACCAGGGACAGGATACGTTTACAATGGGATGTATGGGCATTGATTTAATTATTGAACTTAATCCCGACATAATTTGGGTAAAATATCTTTAATTTGTATTTTCAGGATTTTACAACATTTCATTTAACACATAAAATTTTCGTTTTTTTTAGATGGCTAAGCACATCGAAAAACACAACATTTGAAAACAAATGAAAAGGACTTTTAATAATTATTTTTAATTCATGATCTTCAAATCTTTATGATCTACAGAATGGTATCAAATTCAAACGCGGAAAAAATAACATTGCTAAAGTTACCATAGCGCAGTATAAGGAGCGCTATTTTACTAAAACATTCTATTTTGACAACTTTTATTTTACAAATGTTTATTATTAAATTTGATTTCAATTAATCTATAATCCCGGCGATTTAAAATTATTGGTGACTATTAATTTTATAATGTCAAATATGTAAAATTTAAAAAATCATACAAATCACGGCGATATTTTGACAATTAAAATAAAAATAAATAAAATTCAAATCTATACGCCAAATTTATTTTGAACCACTTTAGGTCCAAAACGAAACATTTTGAAACACTTTAGGCATATAAATTTGAATAAATGTATTCGTTTCATACTTATCCCTGACCAGTTTTTCATTCACACTCTACAAAGTGATACTAAATATTACGATAGATTGTTGATATAAAGAATATTATTAGGATCATTAAAAATGCTTAGTATTCTTTTTATTATTACTTAATAGTATTATTTAATATTACGTATATCGTGTTTCAATTTTATAGAGTTAATGAACTAATTATCTCAATTTTATACTATACTATTCAGTTTTTTTACGGGCTATTTACAGATTGTAAATGCTACTCAAAATTATTTTGCTAATGGGCAACCATAAGTAAAAAATCGGAACACATTTTTGCTTATATATAGTATTCTCAATATATATTTACGTATATTTGTTCACAATAAAACTACAACAATTTCTATATAGCTTTAAAAACAATTTAATATGTTTAGCTTATGATATTAATCGCAACATGGGGCTATTTATATATACTACATTTAAAGAACTTTTAAAAGTGGAATATACACACGTAAAGCGGAAGACAATATTCTAATTTTGTGAAATATTAATATTATTAATTTTCAGATAAATTTTGCTTGTTCCATAGTTTAGTTCACTTTGTTTCATAAAGTAAATATTAATTAATGATCTTATTATTATACTATTAAGTTTTTCATGGGATATTCAATTATGCTAAATGTTACTCAAAAATATTTTGCAAAAGCGGGAAACAATTTTGGTCAAAAAATGATATTTGAAATATATTTAAGTTTATTTGTTCACAATAAAACTGCAACAATTTATATATGACATTAAACATATTTAATATGTTCTGCTTATGCATGAAATTATTCTCTCTACGACTATTTGAAGATACCATATTTCAAGAACATATAACTTCAACTTGCTACAGAGCTGAAAATGGTTAATAATTTTTAACATCAATAATCCATTGTTCACATGTTATAAAAATTAAATTGATAAAACTTGAACGACTCTCATTTGAGTTAGGAAAATTCAGCTTTTTGTGCAAAAACGGTGGCATTCGACTTTATCAAAGTGTCAAAAATGGGAAAACTAAAAGAGTCGAGAATCGACGGGATACCCCGCTAGTTAATGATGATTCTGACTAAATTCAAATTATTTTAATCTATATATCTGTAAATTATTTCAAAATTTCATAATTTGTTTCGAATTAAGAATAGCGTTATTAAAATGTAGGTACCTGGTAATTGTATATAAGTGGCTTGGATGATGAATTGCTTGATTTTATAACAGCGGGGATTAAAATGATCGTTTAATATTATTTGAACTTGGGAATAGTTTTAATGACCAACTGCTTCACATATAGAAGAAGATTTGCCTCAAATAAATAAAAGTGACTTAGAAGAATTGGACAAAATAGAAAGTGAGTCTATCGCTGTTGGGTCATATGCTCAAACAAAAAGACATACTATGATGTTTCAAATTTTTTTCAAGAAAAACAGTTGTGTCGGGATTTGAAAAAGTATCTGATAAGTTGTTCAATGATTATTTACGTATTTTCTATGGTAATTGTCGTACAAAAGATGACAAATTTTATTCATCGAACAGTCTAGTGTGTATTCATGCTTTAATCTAACGCCATTTAACATCTGTGGCAGCCTGTCAATCGAACAGTTAATATATTACAAGGGGATATTTTCAAAAGTGTGAATGGTGTATAATTGAAAGGAATGGTTGGGAAGTACTTCCGAAATTATTCACATGCACAGACCTATCAATAACTGCAGCATAACGTTTTGAAGTTTGTTATGAGTTATTTTTTAATTTAAATGTACTTTTGTTATTGAATAATAATATTGATTTTTTTGTAATTAGGCAGAATATGCTTTTCTGCCTTGTCGCAACCAGCAGAAATGTAAATGAATGTAAACGTGAAAATGAATGACTTTTGAACTATGTTCGGGTTACATTTCCGTCTAAGATATTAATGTTAATGAACTATAAGAGTGGAATTTGTGATTAAAGATGACATGATTGCTTTATCTGCAAGGATGATTTTGATGGTTCAATCAAGTCACTCGAGTTTACCTTTTCTTCGCCTTTTTTTGCCACTTCGTAAATATTGTTTAATCATATAGCTTTCAAAGTTGCCTTTACTCAATTTACTCAATTCAAAAGTGAACATTAAATTCAAAATACTAGATTGAATATATTATTTAGTTTTATTTGATTATTCTTCACATACAACGACCACATTAATATATTAATATTACTTTCAGAAAAAGTATTTTTATCTAGTCTAACTTCATTTGTGAAAGGAGCGCAGCTGATTCAGTAGGATAGAAGGGGGTAACTAGTCACCCCCTGGATCCGCCTTTGGCACTGATACTTTTTAAAACATTTATTACATATATACATTTTTTTATATTTAATAAAATTTCGCAACATAAAAACATGCCTTTTCATTTGACATGAAGTACCCTAACTTTGGTACTTCATTCTTCTCTAGTTCCTCAAATAAGCTATTATTCCTTTTCATCAAATACAGATGAGTTAATGTTGAAAAGTTCCTCCTGGAAATCCTTACTCAATTCAATTAAAAAGCAGTTGCTAGATTCATTAGAAATAAATTGTAACCTTTCATCATTTAAACAATAAATTTTGTTACCTGGCAAATTGACAATACAATTGAATAAATAAATAAAGTAAAAAGATATCCATATTTCATAAATGCCACCGAAAGCGTAAGAAACAGTATTGGAATTTGAATTATTCAGGCAGAAATATCGAATATCGTCGGACGCTCATGCGGCCTCTGATTTTCTACATTTCTGCCTACATAATTCAAACAGAAATGCTACATAATTGTTACTTTGATAATTTCAGTAAAATTTTATATAATATCTATATATTATTGTAGTATATGTCACCATCGGTTGCTTTCGTAATTATAAGCTTAATTTACTTCATCGGTCAAATAGATTATATTTCACACAATCTAAGTTAAAATCCATTAATATATTTTTGTTTTCTGAGAAAGTAGTAAAATGCTACATATTTTATTATTTAAAAGTAAAAATACAACATAATAAACTCATTTCACTCGCTTATTTTTGGAATTATAGATAATGTAAAGTTCACAATAGATGTGTGAAACCGCAAGCAGTATCTTTGGAATATGTCACGAATATACCAATAAGTATTATATACAATTTACATGAAATATTTCCTAATAATCACTGTTAAATGTTTTAAACTAAAATTAAACTCAATATTCGTTTCAAATGGGATATGAAAAATGTTTTGTTATTTTTATAAATTTTTTAGTACGTTTATTCCTGTTTTGACCTGATCCAATTCACTGAATATTAGAGTATGAGTTTTTTTTATTTCAACGATGACAGGCGGCTCTGAAAAATGTAGTGCTAATTTCACTAAGCGACATAATTTTTTTTTTGTAATTTCTAATTCCATAATTCAATTTAATTGACTTTGAATACAATATTAAAAAGACAATAAACAAAAACTTCTTCAGATCATTTTTATTATATGGTAATCCAACGCTTCGCTATTATACCGCTTCATCGGGGAATGAAACAGAGTTAGTATACCACCCTTACCATAACTACGAAAGATACTAAACACAAAGTGTCAGAGTCAAATCATTATATATTTCATACTCTATTGGTACAAACGATTACGTCAGTCATTGTAAACATTGTTCTCATATGGTGTCGTTACAGAATAACGATTATTTTCCTTGCGCTCTCTCGGATCAATAGATTCTTCTCGTACTTTTCTAATGAAGGAATGGAATTTTTTTTCTATAGAGTATTTTAAAAATCAATTATAAAATATATAATATTGCATTTAAAATTATGGAGTATTAGTAATTTTATTAGTAAGAAGGTTAGTATTTCCATACTAATGAAGTACTACAGTATATATAAAATTATACCATACTTTGTATATCCATTAACAGTAGTTATTTGAAGTGAAAATTAAATTATATGATTTATACAAAACATTTTAGGGATTTATTTGAACATTATTATTTAATCCATACTAATTTTATGTTAGTTATTTGGATAACTCCCGGAATAATAATAAAATAGTATAACTTAAACCATTAAAGAAAATTAGTATGGATTAAATGAGGTAATCTATGAATTTTAGGGTGTTACTATACATAACTCCCTCAGCCCTAAAATTCATAGATTTTATTATGTGTATAAAATATAATTAGATTAGATTAGATGAACTATAAAAAATGTTCTCAATAATTGACAGGAATTATTATAACATGAATTCTTTAGACATACGTATATCAAATATAAAAGCATTCTACCATATTAAATGTATAAGTTTTATGTTTAGCCTATAGTTCCTTAATTACTATTAAAATTGTTTAATTAATTTCGATAATAACATCCATCATATTTATAATTTTCGTTGCGATTCTATAAATTGTTTTGGAATTATTTGTTGCTTTTAATATAATAATAATAAAATACAAAAATAATAAATAAAATATTTATTAGTGATATAAATATTCCCATCATAATATAATGAATATTCGAATTGCTTCCCATCAAAATGTGGTGGATCTCAGGTATTCAGTGGTGGATCTATCATAATATCACTCCTTGTCCCCTTGAAACTAGTTAACTATAATATATGACAAGAAAATTGATGTTATTATACTAATAAATAGAGATTTATGCATTGAAAACGTAAAATTATGGATTGTCGGTGGGTGTACTTTTTTAGAAACTAAAATGTCATCAAACCTATGGGAGGTAACGGTAGATTTGTATATTTTATTGCGGACCCCCTACCAAAAATTACTGAATCCGCCAATGATCTTAGTTAATGTAAGAAAATGTTATTTGGTAATAATATAGATTAATGTTTAAGATAAATATTTTCAGACTCGAAAATTCAATAGTAACTTCCACAATTAACGTAAAATTGACAAAAGAAATATTTATTATAATAAATCTATATTTGTAAATGTATAATTTGACTTTTCTAAGTATGTACTAGATCGCTTTCGATCTTTTTGGATCTATTCAGTAGTATGCATTTTAGTTGTATAATTACTTGATAAAAGTATAAATATTTGGAAAAATCTAGCACAAAGTTGTCAGTATTATCTATTATTATACTTTGTAAAATATTTAATTCCGCGATATATTTATCTAATATATAGATATATCTTGCTTGAATGATTGTGTTGTCATTACATTACATTACATTACAAATTAAATTTAATATAATATAAATATTACATCAATAATACATAGATGGTTCCGATTCTTTTTCAAAATAATGTGGTAAATAACATTTAAAAAAATCATATGAGGATTATATTACATATCATATTAAGGCCTAGTTAGACTTAGCAGTTTACAAGTATTTAATTTCATCATTACTTTATTTATACAGATTTTATCTATAAGGTAATATATCCTATTTTTATATCAACTATATTTAAGTAAAATTTGCATTTCAGAACTTATATATTGTAATATATATATATATAAATAACAACCGGAAAGAACATCGGACATGACAAATGTTTCATAAGTTTCGTGTAAATTGAGCTCCACAGATTTTAGACTTCAAAATTTGACTGTACGGCAAAAATCCTTTAAAAATGGGAATTATCCATTGCATATAATTGTTTAATAAAAACAATTTGTGTTTAAATTTATATCATCACATATTTTTATTAATAAATTGAAATAAATAATGCTTTCACCAAAAAATTCAATGGTTCTTGCATAGTGCTTTATTTTAAATATCGTATTGATCTTGTAGCAATATGACTAGAATACATTGTAATCTTATACAATATCTAACAAAATATATAGACAATTGTACAAATATAGAAAAAACATTTATTCACAAACTTATCTTATAAATTTCACAAATATATAAAAATATGTATATTAATAATTATTTTGTTAGTTATGAGAAAAAAATAAGAAAACTATGAACATGATAAGTGTTCAAAAAAGTTTATTATAATGATGTGATTACAATCAAGTGATATACATGTAATTGAATATAACAACCATGTTAAGGATTGTACTTTTATAATAATATAATATTAATCTGACAATATCAAAACTTTGCTATCAAATAAAACGATAAATAAATAAAAAGCACAAAAAGAGCGTTGAATATAGTGCTATGCTTAATATACTATATAGTGTTCGTTAGTGAAATATATACAAACGTGTCATTCCTAATGGAAGGTATTATTATGAAACCACTATGAATCTTTACAAACAATAATGTTCACTCCACCGGGAAGAGCCATAGATAGAAAACATGTGCAACCTTCATAAAAATTATATTCGTCAATTAGACGTTTATTATCCACAAGAGATTCGGTTCCATATGTTATAATTTGGTGCCTTACTTTAATTCCGGTTTTCTCTTCGACAGCCTTTTTAAACATTTTAACTGTATCGGTCTTGTTGACTTCAACCACTTGTGTTTGACCTTGCTCAGATGTAGTAATAAAGACCTTCATTGTAATAATTCTGTAATTTGAAAATAATCGATAAACTAAATTATAAATAATTGAACTGCTTAATTAAATTAAAAATATATATACATTTACAAATTTGAAAGTTACCAAATAGCACAGAAATCTCTACGTTCACTATTTAGAAATGACATATAAAGAAAATATAAAGAAAAGTATATGATTATAATGAAGTCACTATAGCATTTAATTAAACCCCAATTATACCTAAAAGACATTTTAAAATTCCTGCAAATTGAAAGGCTTGTAATAGTGAACTTTATACAATAGAGAATGTACATAGGCTTATTATTATTATTTTAGCCTAAAGTTGTTGGTTTGTAAATCGTTTTGGCTTATATTTTATGATATACTGACTAATATGCTAGTATTTATTAATATATTACAACAATTTTACATTACTATATTTATAAAGTAACTTCAAAACGAAACTATTAGAGAGAAACCATGTTCCGAACTAGCCATATATTGTACAACTTAAACTTGTTATATATATATAAACAGCGCTTGCATTAAATAACCGAAACGATTATTTTTTAAACACTTATAAGCTAAAAAATAAATTCAGCTGTGCAATATTTTTGAATAATTCAAAATAAATATATTAAAATATTTTAAATCTATATTTTAAACAATTATTTAATTAAATTTAAATATCATTTACTCAACATCTAGATAACTTCGCTCATTTCATTCAGTTTTGCAGACATCTCTCAGAGTTTCAGAATATTTCTTACTCATGATAAAATAGTGTAGATGGTGATATTAAGAAATGAAGGCATGAGATAGTATAAGCATTTCGTGTTCGTAAAGTCACCATAATTATTGACCTTATTCAGAATTACAACAGAGCAGGGTCCGTTGATAAAACTGTAAAATACTATTTGCAGATAAAACGTTTTCGAATTTAGTCCTAAATCACTAGCGAATATGATTTCGCAATCCACAAGGTGCTATTTGGATACCTAATGTTCTCCAGTCAAATCTGTAACCTGATGGAGTAAGCATTATAGTGTGGGGTCGCATTGCTCCGCAGAACGTCCCCTCTTCAATGCCAACCGGGGAACCCTCACTGAAGAGACATACGTTGTAATTTTTAATGATTGTTTGGGTTTCGTCTAGAATAGTCTTCAGTGTATTGTATTTCAACATGACAATGTACCAGCTGACAATTCTTGTTTTGCCATTCGCTGGTTTGAAGATAGTTGTATTAAGGTCATGCATGCAGTGACATTCCACAGTTTAGACTTCCACCTGATCGAGAACTGTTGGTCATACTTGAAATGCCACCTTGACAATAAAATCAACTATATGGACCGCTTATTCAATGTGGACTCTCGTAATTTTAGAGAAATGGACCACGAGTTTGTTGAGAATATCATTGAATGAATACCTTAAAGATGCAATGTGAGAATAAATAATTCATTTAATGGTAGTTCAACCTATTACTAATTGATGCATGACCTCCATTCTATCTCATTATGACGCGGAAATTGCTATTTTCACGGCTAACAAATTCTGATTGATTAATAAAAAATTATTTTATTGAAATAGATTATTAAATCTAGCAGCATTTTAATATAAAGCAATTTACCTGTTGAGATTATAAAAAAATATATAAATCACCACAATTATTATATGTCAGCCCTGTATATATTATATATGTATATATAGGCCTATGTCTGTAGTCAGAAGTCAGAAGTCGGGGACCAAAAACTATAAGTCGAACTTATTCTAAATTAATTATTCGACACTTACATATGGTTTTATAACATATAATTTTTTTACATTAATCTACGTAAAATTTACATTACAACATAAATGCCAGATGTGAATAATGACTTTTGTGTATAGGTTGTCACTTAAATGCAGAGGAAAATGCGGAGGAAAAACCGTAGAATAAATAGCTAGACAAGGTCGGCATTTAAACAAGTAACAAAGATAAACAAACAAGATTGTAATCATTACTTAAAATTGGTTATAATTATTCTATTTGTATATTTCAGAATTAATTTAAATGTATACGTATTTTGACCATTTTTATCGACATTCTAAAATCCCTAACATTTGTTTTCATTAATTAATTTAATTATTTAGAAATCTATTTTGTCTAATTAAAATAATTCTGCATTGACGACCTTGAAAAATGGGTTAAATTTCCTTCGGATTTGTCCTCCGGTTTTTCCTCCGGATTAAAGTTACAACCCTTTGTGTAATCGTCTGTCTAATGTATTTGCCCTTGATGACTGGCGCTATAAAACATTGATTTAAATCTGTCCTATAATTTAGAACTTAAACTTTGTAATTTTCTGAAGTTTTATTTCAAATAATTTTTCTAAATATTTAAATCAGTTTCATAATTTTATTTTAAAATTTATAGAATTTTTTTCTATTTTCTTCTATATAATTTTTATTTTCTATCTTATATAAAATGAATAATACATCAATTTATTCAGTTATTTCGATATTGTGGAGGATATGTTTAATGTAGGATAATTCTTTATTAAATATCATCATAGTTTATGCAATTAATTACATTTTTAGATCTACATATTACATTTTACATTATGTAAAATGTGTATTTACAATATAAAATGTGAATTTACAATGTAAAATTTACTATCACAATTAAAATATTTTAATAAAGCCTGTGAACAATTTTATAAACAATACAATTAAAAAGTATAACTTACTAAAAATATAACTCACCTTCTGTTGAGAAATAATACTGGTTGCCTTTAAATTTTACTTTAAAGTTTGTGAGAAAAGACTAAACCTATTTTCACCTCAAATAAACTAGAATAAATAAACAACCAAATTCGATCAATATGTTACTGACGTAGTAGTTGTTAGCTGCACATAATGGTATTATCTTCTAACCCATATACCGACTATAAGAGTAGATGACGTCACCCATAGCGCTGCATATACATATACTATCTGTTATGTTATGTTCTATAAATGGCATGATTGTTCCAAGAAATCGTATCTGTGAGTAAAATTAAGCAAGGTTCGGTTCTATAAGCCTATCTGCTCATGTAATAATGTTAAAAAATTATTTATTTATAACTTCATCAATCTTGTATTCTTCATTTTAATTTAAAAAAAATTAAATAAAGTTCGGAATCACAAAATATATTTAGTAGGCCTATTTAACTTAAAACGTAGACTAATATGCAAAAAAAAGTATAAACAATATAAAAATAATTAATTTTAATATATACAATAATGTATAACACAGTCTAAATTGTAATAATTTATAATTTTTGTACAATTTCGAACAATTAGAATATAAACCACAAATTGATACTGCGTTTTAAATAAAAGTATGAATGAATAATCGATGATTAATTATTATATTTATCTTTCAGTATTATACGAATACAAAATAATTTATCATATTTCATGATAAAAAAATTATATATTATGTATTCATATTTTAATTTTTTCTAGTATATATATATAACGACAAAAATGTATATTACTAATTTTAAGTTTAGGTAATTTACCTCTAATAATTGATTTATCACAAACTTCAAAGTAGTTTTAAATATTTATAAAATTTATAATCAGATTCCAGTTATAACAAAGGAGGTTTTAATTTATGTTTTCCATTAGCATTATTTACTTAAATTATAATTTCCTATATAATTTTAATAATTAATAAATTTTTGACTTCTAATACATCGATCAAGATATTTGTTAGAACCTATATAAATATATTGGAAGATGCTCAGCATTCTCCATATTTATAGTATACTGAACTATTTTTTACTATTTTCTGCATGTTGAAATAAAATAAGGCGATTGTATATGTAATTACACCATTTATAAATAAATAAGTTAAAAGATAAAGTTAATATATTATAAAGGTTAGAATTACTTGTGTGTGAAATAACGCAATATTTATGTTCTAAATTTTATAAATTAATGGTTTAATGTAGTGTTAAAATCTATAAATATGTATATAAATTAGCCTTTCTTCGGGATAATACTTTAAAATAATAGTAGTATGGAAGGGGGATACTTGCATCACCCCCCCTCCCCCCTCCCCGAAACCGAAACTAAACCTAAAAATAGAAATGAGTCATCCCCCCCCGAAACCGAAACTAATTTCCCAACTCGTGTTCCTATTGGCCAATTTCAACTAGGTCAAGGTCGTTTCCGACTAAATCGGGGGCGGGGATTCCGAATTTGGGGTTCCCCAGTCGATTTGG
>JAUZND010064528.1:0-14762 GCA_034780555.1 Coelogynopora nodosa | reverse complement strand
TAATTGCACATATGTCTCACTTTTAAAGAAGAATGTCCAATCGATTTATACTCAAAATGCATTCGTTTATAGACTGTTTAGATTAAAACTTACTATTAAAATAAATAATAATCACCTTGCTAATCCATTAAATAATTTTATACTAATATCTTTGAAATATGTCAATAGCGCGCATTTTGTTAAATATAGATTATTTTGTAGTATTTGGGAGAAGGATTGTTCTGATATCTAAAAAACGAAATGCACCTTTGTTAAATTATTACAGTTATTTAATTAAAAGGACGTTGGAATAAATATAAGGAAACAAATAACATTATTTTATATGTGGAATTATTTTTACAAAATAATTGTTAGTTTAGTGTTTCATGTTTGTTAATTAATTTTGTATTTATTATCCCTTACAAGGGAAATGTCTGTTCATTGAAGGTAAATTTACACAAATTGATACTAATTTTTGATTAAATATTAATAGAAGACAATGAATTCTTACTTAATTTACTCTTTTGATAATTTAAATACATTATTATCCAAATTTGGTATATATATACACAGGGCCATGGGTGGATTAGGTTATTGTTAAGACCAAGGGAGGTGGGGTTCAGAATAATATCCTGCTGCTGCTGCATATACCTTATATTATAATTTATATTGATTTAGTCGAGTCTCTATATCAGAATGTAACACTGAATTTTTTGTGATTTATTGCTCAAAATGCATCTAGACTCATATCAAGTAATCATCTATGAATTCTGGCAGTTTAACATTTTTCAGATATCACTATCAGAACATAAAACATTAATTTCTTTGTTATACCAACACTTTCAACATAAACCTGTGTCAAGTAAACCTACATTATTTGTCTTAATGGTTTGTATAAAATCTTTAAATATGCAATATATACATTTTATAGTAATTTTCTAGGTTTATAAATTTATAAAATATTTAAATAAGTTATTTATTTGTTATGTATAATATTTTTTAAAGACATAAAAGAATATAAAGAAGATTTTTTCTGACAGAACAGTATTACCTGAATCTAAACATATATTGTGAATTATGGAGTACATAAATAACATATTATTTAGAGAAGGCCTATGTATCATTTCTTTAATTGTTTCTGCAGTTTGCTGTTGTATGTAAATTATGTGGTCTTTCCTTCTGGCTTTATGTATGATAGTGAGAATTACTGAATATTTATTCATGATATGCCTTATTGTTTTTTGGTTCTGAAAAAATGGAACAGAAAAAGTAGTTTATATAAATAAAATAAGATTAATGATATAAATGTTTAGTTTCCTTAATTAGGCAGTTTCATTTAATTTACTTTTATTCTTCTGATTAATACTTTTCCTTAATTTTACCCATTAATATATACTTATTAATACTGAAACATATATTTATTTAAAATGTATATATTTACTCTCATTATATATATATATATACAGTATATTATTTTCATTATAGATTTTAATGTTATGTCTTTATTATATAATTTAAGTAAATAATTACTTATATTGACACTTCTAAGTTTATGCTGTGAATTATTATAAATAAATTATGAAGATATTAATTTTTAAATAAAATTCAACTGCTGCTTAATGCTTCTTTCCTTAGGATAGAATTATAAAATATTATTCATCAAATATTTAAAATAATTCCTTAGAATCTTTTGGTTCCCTGAGATCTGTTTCAGTGACTAAATTAAATTCCTTTTATAGAATATATTAGTAGTCAGAAATTTTCACTGACTGTTTGTCAATTATATAATAAAATTTGTCAATATTATGTTGTCATATCATTTAGGTATTTTCTAACCAGATTGCTTGTCCAATTTGAATAAGTGTTCTTTGTACCTGTAATCATTATAATAGAAAATTTATAATATATTTTACAAACTCTAAGCTTTAACACTGAAGTAAACACTAAGTTCAGGTAATAGAAGTAAACACTTACATCTGACTTGATATTATGTGTTGTGAGTTTTGATGACAATATATTTCTTTTGTGCTTTTCTTGCATGGTCTGCTTATAACAGATTATTCTTATTCAATCAGCCAGATATTGTGCAATGTCATTTTTATTCAGTATGAAACAATGCACTCATTTTGTTTTATAGAAAATAATTTAAGATGTTGCATTCACAAAATATTTTATTCCATTTAAGGACTATAAATTTTTAGAATTTTTGAAATAATATTTTGTAAACTTTTAGATCTGCAAATATATGCTATAAATTATTAGGGAGGATAGAGTATTAAGTGAACTATTAAGACTATAAACATTTTAGAATGTTATTTCCATATCTTATAACTTCTTTATTGTTTTTTACATATGTTGGTAATTTAATTATTGTTTATTTTATTAATTTAACTATATACAGTATTGTTACATAAGCTGAAAAACAGAAAAAAAATTAAAATCTAGAAATCTAAATTTCAGTTTAGGAAAAATCTCCTTACAAATAGCCTAAACATTTAAAATCTGTGAAAACTACTTAAATATATATATATATTTCATATGTGAAAATTTATATTATATGTAGCATGGTTTGCCAGAAATCCTGTATATAATTCCTATATATACCTCTGATATTTTCCTGACCATTTCTTTTTTTTGAAAAATTTGAAGGGATAGTTAGATTTCCTAAAGAACTCAGCAATAAACATGTGCGCACAGCTTAAGGTACAAGTACAACATATAATAAAGGAAGTACCTTGCATTATAAGCAATATATTTTTTAATGTTCTGTACATATTTTATTCTGACAAAATAATCAACTATTATAATAGTAATTATTTAAAAACAATAAGAAAATGTTATAGATGTATAATATTTATTTACTGAAATAAGTTACATTATAAGTTATTAGTAAAGTTATATTTAAATTTATTCAAATACAATATAATAATTTTATGCTTATATATATGAGATGTATAAAATATATAATACAATTATATGTGATATCATACATATTTAATTTTTGTAATTAAAAAATAATTTCAAATAAATATGAAATTACAAATAAATGTACCAAAAATCAATCATTGATTGTTGGTTTATTGTTTAATTTTCAACTTTTCTACTTTAATTTATCATAGTAATGACTGAATAGTGATATGTGCTCCTACTGTTTATTTGTAATATATACTTATACAATATTGTTTCCGATTAAATATACACATTTTTGTTTTTTAGTTAAATTTTATTTACAATAAGCAGATAATGTAAATGTTAAAATATTACAATGCAATATTAGGTAAGTTTATTATATATTAACAAAATGTACTATTTTAATGCTATAAACAGTTATATAAAATATAAAATGCTTTATAGCAGATATGATTATTTTAATACATATTAAACTATTGATGAATAGTATTGAACAAAAGCTATAAAAAATTGTTTATTATTGTAATATAATCATGTGTGTCTATCATTTTCAGAATGCAATTTTTACTTACAAAATGTCTTGGTCACACGATTATTAGAAAATATTCTGACATGGCTACTAAAAATAATGGATTAGATATTTTCCTACATGGCTTGAATGCTGTTCGACCTAAGCAAATGGTAATAATTTTAAAGGAAATCTTGCATATTAGTTTTAAATTGAAATGTGTTTGAATAAAATATAGTATAGGCCTAGTATTTAAAATTTTAATTGCTTTTTTTATTCAAATCATATTCTTATTTATTGTATGTTTCTATAAATATTTATTGAAATATTTTTTTATAATTTTTTATATCAAAATATTTATCGATAATTAGATTTTTTATAATCCTTATTACAAATCCTATTTTAAATAAAATGTAACATATTGTAAATGACAGATATAATTTCCTATTTATTATTATTTTCTTTACAATACTTATATACATTTTAGATCACATACACTCTTTTTTGTTTAATTTTTTATATTTGTTTATTTGATCATTACATTCAGATACGGAAGGCAATAAACGTTTCTGGATCATCTCTCCATATTGAAAATTCTAAGTTTCATCTTAATAAAAATGTTTATATTGTGGGTTTTGGCAAAGCTGCATTAGGTATGGCAAGGTTGGTAGAAAGACAATTTTTTTTTATTTATTAAAATAAAGTTTCTATTAATGAGAATAATGTTATAGCTTTTCTTGTAAACATGTATTAATATATTATAATTTACAATGAGTGTTTTAAGAAAACGTTTTTTATATTTCTTTTATTTTTTAACTTAAATATTTGGATTAATATATTAGATATTATATATAATAGATAAATAAAATGAGAATTGTTGACTGGATTTTATTTATTATATATTGTAGAATTAGAGAAACACCACATTTAATTGAACCATTCTTCATAGACTTCTAAAAAGTATTCTATTTTAAATGAGATCAGCTTAGTTTAATTGAGCAATATTAGTTTGCCATTTAATATTCCACATCTCTTCCTTTTCTTTATAGGGAAACTTTTCAGTTGGTTGAGGATCATGTTGTATCTGGGATATTAAGTGTTCCTGCGCCATCACAACAAGACAAAAAATTATTTCCAGAGTAAGATTTAGTAGTGAGCTTTTATTTAAATTTTTTGTTATACATTAAATTTTGCTGTAAATTATTAAATTATGACTTCATTGCAAATTTTAAGATCTTGTAGATTTTATCTGCAGATTATTTAATTGATATTTTTCTATAATGCGACAAAATAATCTGTTTGGTTTATTGAATATTATAATTCACATTAATATCGATCTGAATGAATTGACTGTTTTATGTTTATTTGATGTTTGTTATTTTTAATTTTGGCTAGGTATAGTAAACGTGGAATCTTTGGGAATATTATTTTACCGAAGGAATATTTTGATTTTCTGGTCACATTTTCAAGGTCAATATATACAAAGTAAAATAATCAAAAACTATTTGCGATTTAAGCATCACCTATACCTACGAATAATAATCTTTAATCCATGTATTGGATTAACATTTTTTTGTATAAACGGTTAATCATTTTATAGTTAATCCTATTAATATTCAACAGGAATAATAGGACATAAACAAGTTTCACAGTGTAGAATTCATTTAAAAAAGAACTATAATTATTTACAAAAAATAAATTATTAAAGTTCGGCCCACTTTTAGTTTTAATAGGATCTTCCCATCTCTGAAACATGTGTGCAACTAAAAAATGTAAAATACAAAAATATTTTATCAATATCTATTTTTATACAAGAAAATCGATATTAATTTCTTTCCGTTGTCCATATAAATATGGGAAAAGTTATTAACATTTGATTATTAATTTTCTTAAAAAGTCACCATTGAAATATTTTTATTTCTCTGTTTTAAATCAGGCATGTCCGACATTGTGTGATAATGTATGTACACTTCAAGAATATAATTTTTTCTTTAAAAAATTGATTTAACTTTCTTTTAATATTCAATAAAACATAACTTTTAAAACTCAATATTATCTTTTAAAAAAAATTATTGTTACATTTTAGAATCCATCTCTTACAAAATAAAAAGTTATGATGTGCATATAATTTACATATTGAATAAATTCAATAATTTCGATAATAATATCACTGAATTTTTTTGATTGTAACATAAAAAAATTAAGCAAACTAACTATATAAAAAATTTGCAAATCCGTTTTTGTATATCTCTTCCGTAATTTATTGTTTTCAAAACAGGTGGTACCCCAGATTTTCGGGACATTAGCTTAAGCGCCCAAATTCCCTATACCGACAGATCCCATTAGTCAAACCATTTTTAAGCTTATTATGTTTGTACTAAAAGGTCATACAGTCATACGTACCTTTTTGTTGAAAATTATGTAATTATCTTTTAAGTGTTTTAGTCAATAAATGTCTAAACATTGGATGTAAGTGTTTATACGACTAGCCAATAGTTATTCGCAGGTAAAATTATTAACTTTTGTGTCCCCATTTTTAAATTCTGTATTTATTGAATTATATATTAAATTTTTTGATGAAATTATGTAAACTTAATCTCTATCTGCAATATTACAAAAAATAAAATATAAATAATTAATTGTGCTTTGAATTTACACTCCTTTAGTTTTTATGTAACTAAATTAAGAAATATTTGTTGTGCTAATACATTTCCTTTAAGGTTATTCACCTTGCCAGATGCGGCCCAATCGAAAATCTCAATTCACTATGGCCCTCGAACAAACCTTCCCAATTCTACTGTGCTCTTAGCCTCCAAAGCTATCGATCAGCTTACCACTCAACTCAAGTCGGGTGATCTACTTATAACCCTAATAACGGGAGGCGGCTCGGCATTGCTCACTTTGCCATATGACGGAGTAACCTTGATTGACCTGGTTACGACTACGCAGTTATTGGCCAATGCTGGAGCAAGTATTGATGTTTTGAACACTGTGCGACGCAGCTTGGATTCTCTCAAGGGTGGTGGACTAGCACGCAGAGCTGCTCCGGCACAAGTGATTTTTGTTATTATTATTTGTATTTATTGTATGCGACTTAAGAGTAGTATATTGCATAATATTATAATAATCTGCTATTATAAATTTGTACGCAAGTCTAGATTTTTAGACTTCTCAAAAGCTGAAATATGACGTTGTGGGTGCTCTTAACGAAAAATATGGACCTTATTGAATACTAATCAGATTCCCATCGAGTACGATGTTTTTGAATAATTAGGGACACGTGAAATTAAAAGCAGTTTGTTACCAAATTTAAATAAAATCAACACTTAGATGGATCGATTTGAGATAGAACTTAGCATAATATCGTCATTAATTGATGTAAAAATTGTTGTTTAAAGATATATTTAACGAGAAAAAATAGGATCATGCTTATTAATATTCCGATGCTCATATTTCCAACATTTTCAGAGTATAAGTAAAATTAATGTTTATGATACTTGTATATACAAAACAATAAACAAAGAAAAAATGCCACCCCTATTCTAGTTAATCTTTCTTATAGGTTTGCTAACGGCTATCCACAGATACCTAACAACAATTTCACTGTATTTTACAATTAATATTTTAGTTGATAAACATTATATTTGACGGAATACCATTATAAAGGAGAATATTTCAGGATGAAAAATTAAAAATAAAACATTTCGCATTCATCAAGCCTGCCTATATCTAGACAGATTATTTTTTTGATAAAAACAAACCATAGCATTATCTTATAACAGAGGAAACTTGAGTTAAAGTTGAACGATTGAATGAAACATTGCTTTGATTGTTTTTTTATTTCAATTTAGATGATTAAGAATGTGTACATATTTATAATACTTTAAATGATCGTGAATGTGTATTTCGATTTTAATTAGCATTTATAGCTAGCATAGTAATATTATATTGTAAAACGTATAGCTAAATGTAAATGCACTTGATAAATATTAACGTCCGGTTGTCAATTTTTAATGACATATCAGGGTATCGTTTTTCATTTGATTCAATCTTAATAAATTTTCGTGGTCATTCCAAAAATATGTATATTTTGCGGTATAATTAAACAACTAAATATTATGTATGTAATTTTTTTAATCGTGTCGTTTCTTTATGGAAGTTCTTACCTAATTAATAGTGGGCCTATTGCAATTTCAAAAAAACTGTTGCCCTCTCTAACTATAGTAAACGTTTAATTTTTAATAAATGTAATACTATGTTTCATGGTCCGATAATGCACGAGTATTCACTTTACATAAATGCAAATATCAGTAATATTTTGTTATTACATTATTTATGCTGTTCTAAAAGAAATAAACTATATTTTATAATCCTCGGTTATTGTTCATATATTTAATAATATTGATATATTAAACACAATATTGACAAATATTGCTAAAACACCTCATAATGTTCAGGTGGTTTCTCTGATTCTTTCTGACGTTATTGATGATCCACTGGAAGCAATCGCAAGTGGTCCAACCTTCTTTTCTGACAAATCTGCGCAAAGAAGCCTGCAAATCTTTGACCAATTTCAACTCACCGATAAGGTAGATAGATCGATTATTTTTCTCTGTCAAAATTAGAACACACTTTTAATAATTTTTACCTTTATAAGCTACCTTTATTTTTATTTTTTTATCTTGTTTGCCTTCGAAAGTTAAATTTCCTTGTATCCCATTTCACACAGCAATTTTCGTGGCTTTATTGAAATAATTTTTTTTGGTTGCCTTTGTTCTGTCTCTGATCGTTTTTTTGTTTCAATGTAAGCTAATCTTGAAGTAACAGCATAATTGACAATTGAACGTAGGATAATAAAAGAGTTAATTGAAACTGAAATGACATAAACACAATAGGGTAAAAATGTTAATAGTTAGGTGCAGTGAACTATTTCTATATTTTTTATTGGAATAAACATACACAGTTTACTTATATCTATCACGATTTGAAGGCAACATTTATTTCAGGCTGTATAACTTCTCTTATTATGTAACCTACTTGTTTTCTTTCTGATGGAAATGAATATTTTTATATTCCAGTGGAGAATATATAGTAATTGTTAAGTATAAAGCATGTAAGACATTGATATATATACATGTATATATAGAGCTTCAAGTGAACAGAGGATATAATGTGTATGTATAACATATCAATTTTAAATTGACTATTAGAGCTATTTTAACCATTTCTAATTGAAAGATATAATGTGGAAAGGTCTATAAAATGTGTCATATTATGTTACGCACATAAAAATATATTACTAGAACATTTATTTTCTGCAATATTTTATTTATTATAAGTATTGTATTTAGTTGCTGTTGCTGAATTTTAATACAAATTGCATAAAAGTGGGTAACTATATATTTTTAAATATCAGAAAACTTCATTCCAGAAGTCGGAATCTGAAGATGTTTTATTAAGTTATTCCTGTTAGTGTCTACTCTATTTTATTCCAATATCTTGAACGACAACTATGTATAATGTACAACATAGCTTTATTGAAGTTGTACTTCAACGTATTTGGATTAAACGTTGTTAGCACTCAAGAATGAGCCAGCTTCGAGTCACGACCCACTCACTGGTGTTTAATAAAAAAGTAGTGTCGTCATAAATTAATTTTTTTATCTAAAAATATGTTTAATTTTAAAATCCATTATTCATTATGTTATTCACATTTATAATAAAAATATATTTATTTAAATGTAGATAAAAATTGACTTCATAATTTAATTTAAAAGTAATTATTTTTGATTAAAATTCGATTTTGGATATTTTACAAACTTTTGATGTTTTTTATTGAAAATTAGTTGAAATCTTTATTGAATCCACATATTAAACTAGTTTTTAAGTATGAAAATCTATAATAAATTAAATTGTTTCGATGTAATAAAAATTACTATAATAAAATCAGCGCAAATTATGTATATTTTTGAAATAACATTTGTTTTGTCAAATTCTGAATACTATTGTGTGCAGATTAGATGTCACCACAAACATATACTATTTTAATAACATACCAAAAAACGTTAAAATTAGTAACTTCGGACAAATAGTGACGTGGTTAAAGCAGGCGAATAATTAGTTTTCTTAATTATGAAAAATTTCAAATACTCGCTGTGTTAAAATTAATTAACGGAACGTTTTTAAATTACAATTGATTAAAATGTGTTTATTTTTTACCCCACTCCACACCTTCCCCGCTTTGTCGTTCTATACGATGATGTCAGTCTTTTATAACTGAAGATTAAGATAAAAATGCTGCATATACGCAAATCCGTCTTTGGCTTCCTTTCTTTCCTTGAGGATTGTCTACAATATGGGAAAAGATTCTGAGTCTATAAAGTTTAATAATGGGTAATAAATGCGCACTATATTACACTCTGCTATACAATTATTTATTTAAAATGACAAAAAACTATTTCAATACAACATTTGGAACGTCTTGCAAGGTTGCTGCAAGTCTGCAAATGTGATCAGAAAGATTTTCACATTAAGAAACGGATTGGACAGTTCTGAAACGTTGATATTTAACATCACGTTTAATTTTTAATTTTACGCATTTTTTGCCTTTTTTTCAAATGAAGGTGAAAATCTACTTCATTGCAATATTAGTAAACGCCTTTCAGTGACTAAACTGATGCTTACAATTGGTTCACACCTATATTGAATATTGGTGCTCTAATGGTTGAATTCTAGTGCTTAGAATCATGAAATAAAAATAAAATCTATCACAGTGTAAAATGAATTTGAATATAAAATATTTTAAAAATACAGAATTTTCGAATAGGAATATGGTAACTTCAGCGAAATATATAATATGGATATTCAAAGATTTGACATTAGAACTATATCTCAAATTCATATGAAATTCTTAAAACCGCTTAACAAAGATCCTCAAAACAATAAAAGAGGCGTACTGTTATTTTGATTAAATTTAAGTAAAGTTAATTTAGTATGAGTTAGGGTTAACTTAGTGCCATGCAGACCATATAATGGTCTATTGGTTGGATTTCAACGGAAATTCCGACTAAGCCAAGTATGTAAAGTGCAATCATCAAGAATTGATCGATTGATTAACGATTTTAAGAATACATAGAATTTAACATAGCGTTAATCAATATTATAACAGTACCAATCCCTAATACAGAGATGTGATATGTATACTGTATAGGTATATACTATATGTAGACTATGTGTATATAATAAATTGATTACGTTTATTAAAATAATTATACAATATATTTACTATTAATAGTGCTATACAATATATACTTAGGTTTAATTTTTATTATTTTTTTGTAAAAAATACTCTTGCAATTTTCAAGTGAGTTTTACATTTTTTCATATTTTCGTATTTCGCCGATATCGACAGTTAATTTAATAGCATCAACATTCAAACTCCTATAAACCCTTAGAGTTTATATCTCGGAATAGTCTAACATTTTAAATCACTCCATAAAATCTTAAAGTTTAACTCCATAAAATCCTAAAGTTTAACTACATAAAACCCTAAAGTTTAACTACATAAAATCTTAAACGTTAACCCCATAGATTTCTAAAATCCTAAAGTTTAACATAAAAAATCCTAAAGTTTAACATAAAAAGTTCTAAACTTTAAGCCTATAAATTTCTAAAAGCTAATGTTTAACCTATAAAATCCTAAAGTTTACCCTAACATAGAACATAGAGGAAAAGATTGATTGAAATCATAACATTTATTATATTACTACTTGTACAACACATCTCAGCACATAACGCAGAGTCAATCGCCTCTCTTGATATGCATTTATTACCGCTTGTACAACACATATTAAAATACAACACAAAGTCAGTGTCATCACGCTTGCTTCACATTATCTTCTTAGCTGACTTTATTAAAAAAATGTAGGCATTTGTTCAGTTTGTGTTAATAGGCGTTCCTGCAGAAATCCTGTAGCGCAGGGAATTTAATTTAAGTCCAGCCTTTTGGTGGTTTGAGTTTAGCACGAATCAAATCCAACATATGAGACTTATCTATTGGCGGATTGTTTTCGTCGGGGATTTGACCTGTCTCATCCCAGGGTATGCCTTAAACAGTTCAAAGTTCCAGCAGCACGCGTGGTTTTCGCAGCAATATTTTGGAAACGTATTTATTGCCATTAGAATCCTTTGTTTTTGCTCTTATTAAGATTATGTGGTTGTGGCTGCGGTGACAGCGGCACTAGACATGGTTCATGTGATCGTCTGTCTTCTTGCTCTTGTTTCCATCTCGCTTTAGACATATCATGAGTATACAGTTTAATAACCTAATTCGGAGGCAGATCCTTTCTAAAAAGTCTATTCGGATCATCATTTTGTCTCACTTTTTGCAGATCATTGTATTCTGCTTCATTGATAAGAATTAGACGTTTAAATGGTGAATCATTCATTTTGGCTCTCTTGTTGGCCTTCTGTCAACCAAATGCTTTATGTTTATATACTTGTTCTGTTGTTAAGTATACATAATATGGCTTTTCGATAGAAAGAAAATTCCTTTCCACACGTAAATAATCTGTTGTAATTTGATGCAGATCCAGAAAAAGGATAGGCATATAGATTTTTATTCACAACATCCGGGAAACATAACTTAATTGCCTTCCCACTTGACTGGCATCTCTTAGATTTTTAAACATAGCCAGGTATTGAGTATTTAATAATCGTATACGTGTCTCATTGCCGCAAAACAGGGTATGTTTGTGAACTATTCTTACACCTGATCAATTTTTAATTATTACAGTCACACTCTATACTTCACTTAATCTGAATCTCCGTTGAAATCAACCCAACCGATAATCAATTATATGCCTGCAATGCTCATAATTATTGATTGCTACCAATAAGGTACCTCTGATCAATTTCTAATTAGCGAAATCAAACTATGTGACCTTGAATTCATTGGAAACGACCTTGACCTAGCTATAGCAACCGAAAATCAAATACTCGATTATGATTGGTTGAGAAAAATTAAAATAAATAATTGACGCGAAAATTTAAAATCAAATTTAAAAAAAAACCGAAACTGGTGGGGAGGGCAGTTTCACTTTCGGTTTTAAAATTTTAAAAACTGAAACTGGTGGGGAGTGCTACGTCATTTTCAACCAATCAGAAGATGACTCGCACTGCGCTCGAACTACGGGTTCCCTGCTACTTCTATCCTTACCATAAGGAATTCATCCCTATCAAATGTTTTTGATAGTGCTAGTATTTACGCCTTTGGTTATTTATATACTTTTGAAAACGGTTGGATAACATGTTTTATACTAATTTGTAACAGGTTAATTTTTAGTACATAACACATTGTATATCTTATCTGTGCGCCAACATTAAAGACACAAAAAAGTTTATTTCTATTTAATATTTGGCCACAAGCACTCTTTTCAAAATATTAATTCTTCACATTTCATTTAGGTTTAATTCTCGTTGTTAAGATTAAATAGTCGTCCGTATTCTCATCTATAACATTCTTCCTCAAATCGATATGTTATTAAATGAAGCAATTTGGTAACACAGATTAGAGTGACATTAAATTGCTTATATATATATATATATATATATATATATATATATATTGATAATTAACATTCCTAATAGTCGTGAACCAACTTATCTGACGAATTATTTTTATTTTCAGATCATGTTATATTGAAAGATAGCTTACTCCTGAATGAATTTAGTTTTAATATTTAAAAGTGCAAAACTTTGTACAATGTGATCTAATATTCTATAAATAAATACTGTTCAGCGTTTACGTTTCTTCATTATGATGTTAATTTACGTAGGGATTTTTATTTATGAACGATGCGAATTAATTAATAATATACATGCGCTAAATTGTCTTTCTTTGCTCATGTTTCCACTATATACGATAATTTCTTATTTCTAAAATACTGAATATAGTAAATGTAGAAAAGAGAAATCAGCGAAACAAAAGTCTTGAGGGGGTGATGATGGGGGAGAAAGTTTAAAATACACTAACGTGGTTAAACAATTATTGTACCGATGAATATGATATGTGAACCGATGGTGCCACATGGGCGTTTTTCAATATTCATTAAAAAATATTTAATTGATCATGTGTTTTTAGATCAATCACATCATCATTTATTTTAATTTTATAATTTGATAAATATATTTATTGGATCAAATTTGATGTTAAAAGTTAGACTATATTAGTATTCACTATTTGAAAATACTAGTTTTATTGCATAGATGTGGTTTTTCTCAATTTTAGAAATGTTCTGCTCTGTTTTCATTATACCTATACTGGCAATAGATTTCCATACTTTTAATTATGTTTTATGTATGGAATCATTATTTTATATAAATTATGACATGTTCAGTATTATATAGCAAATAGTAGTTTACAATAATTATTGTTAAATTAGTTTAACCTTTAGAGTGACTAATAATGTGAATTCGACGTGATTGCGTAGGCTACCATTTTTCTAAATATAAATTAAGGGCTATATCTAATCTTATTAATATTCGCCGTGAATTTTAAAATCTCCTAAAAAAATATTTCAAAACACTAAATATATCGTTTTCGAAATAGAAAATCAAATTTTGATGTCACTGCAACCAACCAACGGGACCGATTGTTCTAAAATAATTCCTAACAATATTTATGAAATTGAGCCTATGAATTTTTTAATCTAATCAGATTTAAACACTTTGCACTACAAATGATAAAAGAAAATATGTGTTCTTGTTTCCTGCCCCATGTTGGCCATTCCACTGTTAATGGATGAAACAACAAGACAGAAACGAAACCTTCTTCAGCCAAATTAATCCACCCTGGTTGAAAATTCTATTAACACCATAATCATAGTTTCCACTTTTTGATTATGCCTCCGTCTTAGTCAGAGGACCTATAGTTATTTAATTCGCTTGCATTTAGAATTGTTGTTTATTTACACCAGTGCTACTTTATTATAATACCATTATTTCTAATTCTTCTTCTTCAGTACTACAGTAGGTAACTGTATAAATAAGGACAGACTCTTGACTTCACCGCAAGTACTCTAAGCTTTGCACAATTTAACCGTTTATTTGTCCTTATCGATCTCCCCCTTTCCATCCATAGAAGTAGAACTAATAAATCATCCCTTCTATAGTTCAGTGTAGTCCGGTTGCCAAATCCAATTTTTTGGCTGAACCTGGAAATTTTAGGCAAAGTTTTTTTTTTGGTTGATTTTGGTAGCCCAGGGTCTACTCTTTCATAATCTGCCGGGTGCACTCCGGGCACCCTTGAGCGTTTTGAGAAATTCAAGATGGCGTCCAAGATGGTTGCCGTTTCAGATAACTCACT
>JAUZND010064517.1:0-17757 GCA_034780555.1 Coelogynopora nodosa | reverse complement strand
ATCTTTGTGTTTACAATATCGTATCAATATAATTATCGATTATATTTCTCATGTAAGAAAATCTTGTGTTTACAACATCGTATCAATATAATTATCGATTATATTTATCATATAAGAAAATCTGGTGTTTACGACGACGTGTCAATTATAATATCGATTATATTTCTCATATAAGAAAATCTTGTGTTTACAACATCGTATCAATATAATTATCGACTATATTTCTCATGTAAGAAAATCTTGTGTTTACAACAACGTATCAATTATAATATCGATTATATTTTTCATGTAAGAAAATCTTTGTGTTTACAATATCGTATCAATATAATTATCGATTATATTTCTCATGTAAGAAAATCTTGTGTTTACAACAACGTATCAATATAATTATCGATTATATTTCTCATGCAAGAAAATCTTGTGTTTACAACAACGGGCCACATATAGCAGTGAATCAGTGAAGGAGAACAACACTACCACATAGTTTGCAAAGATCACTGCTGATACTATCCCAGGGGTGTGCTAAACGCAGCACTAAATGTATTGAACGAAGTGGTTTATAATACTCTCATGTGAATTTGGTTGTAATACATAATAATGTTAGATTTGGGATCTTCAATGCAATATTCCGTATTAGTTACTTACATAGTGCGCATGTTTTGGGACACCCTGTAGTACTTTGTCCTTCCTATTGTTTGATTTTTTAAAACTAACTCAAGCTTCCCTCACATCACACAGACAGAACGTTTCAGCTGGGGTAGAGTAATACAGACGCTATATACAGCCTGTCCTGCTGTAAACGGTGGAAAGCCTGACTCAATAGAAAACGATTTAATATTCTAATTGGTCATTTCCCCTGATAACCACCGAATGGCTAGAAAAAACCTAACATAAGAAATCCGGGTGGAGTTTTGCGATGTGTTGCCTGCTATGTTGAAATAATTCGATTAAATATAATTTAATTATTTCGAAGCGAAATTGTAACCTCACCCACCTGCCTATTTTCATTGCATTTAGCGTGGTTAGAACCTGGATGGAACTTATCCGTCTACATTTGATGACGACTTTGATGTATTTTGAATTTATACTCTCATGTTTTTATAGTAAATAAAACATTTTTCTGCTATTCTTAACGTTCATAACGAAGTTACAGTTTACAGTACTGTATTATATTTTTATATCTATTTATCTAAAATATGTTCACATTTGAATTTGAGACATGTATTTTCTTGAATTATTCTAGTTCTCTTATTTCTATTAAAAAAAGTATGGGAAAGTATCGTGTTTTAAAATATCCATAGAAAAGATATTAATTCATAATTTTTTTTAAAAGTTCCGAAAATCTATTAATTTAAAAAGATAGATAAGAGCGAAAAATTTTAATCTGAAAAACAACGTTATTTTTTAAATATTTGTGGGCATTTTTCAAGTCTGCAAAAGTATACGAAAACATTGTTTTTTCTTATAACAAATAGTCAGCAATGTTTGAGGACATCATTAAAAGGTTGATCGAAAAAGTCATTCAAAAAGTGTCAGCCAAAAAGCAAGTGTAGTATTAGAAAAGCTATATTTATAAAATGTTTTTCTATCACACTAACAAATAGCGAGACATTTTTGAGGGCAACATGTTTCTCCCCTGGCCCTGTCTATCTGTCCACCTCTCTCACACCAACCAGGAACTGGAGGAGAACTTCAACCGGGCCCACTCGGAGGCCCTGGCGGCCTTCGGCAACGGCGCTCTCTTCATCGAGAAGTTCATCGAGCGGCCGCGGCACATCGAGGTCCAGATGCTGGGCGACAAGAAGGGCTCCGTTGTCCACCTCTTCGAGCGCGACTGCTCCGTCCAGAGGCGCCACCAGAAGGTGGTGGAGATCGCGCCGGCGCCCAACCTCGACATCGCCGTGCGCGATGCCATGCTGGCGGACGCGGTGAAGCTGGGCAAGTTTGTCGGGTGAGTGAGTGGGCTGAAATGGTGACGGAGACCCCCCTCCCTCCCTCGTTAGTAAGGATTGGTGTAGCAGTGTTGTCACAGGCGGCGATAGATATCGCCTGGCGATATTTGTACTAAAGTCGGGGATATACGATATTTTGATCGTCTCGGGGATATTTTAAATTTTTTACTAAATCACATATTTTTTATTGCTCTTTTAATATACTTTTTCTGCCTTTATTAAAGACTTCTCTTTCTTTGATGAAAAAAATCGGATATAAAGGGAAGCAACCCAAAAGGCACTGAAGAAGGCAGCGAATGATGCTGTGCAGCTTAAACGGTTGCCTGCAATAACTAAAAAAAAGAAATCGAACTGAAATAAATTAACATTGTCTGAGCATTGTGCATAGTGACTAGTATATATCCGTATTTATGAACGATGTCTAATTAAATTTTGTTCGTTGTAAAATTACCCAAATTAAATTAATTCAATATTACAGTATAATATGTTTTATGAAGAGTTTAAAAATAAATAAAATACCGAGTAAAAATCTACTGTTTGAAACATTTTTGCGGGGTAGTACTAACTAATTTTTGGCGGGCGATATTTTAGACTGCCGGCGATATTTTAACCGTAATAAGCTGTGGCAACACCGGTGTAGTATGTTGTTAGGTATTGCTTGAAAATGTTATGCTAATTTTTATCATTATACCACAAATAATAAAGAAAAATACTCTTAGAGTAATTAGGATCTCTCTGGGTTCGATAACATATTATTATTATTATGTGGAAAATGAACGACACACTCTAAATTATTATTTATATCAAGCAAACTATTAACAAATTATTTCACATTATTGAGAGAATTAAGATATTAACTTGTTGTAACAGGTGACATAAAACAATACAATACGCACACAAGAATGTGTAGTAAACTAAAATCCTAACTATAAAAACAAAGGGAACTGTTTTAATATATTATTGATCTGTTGTTGATTGTTGAGATCGCGAATAACATCTGAGAAAAAAGAGCCGATAACTTTGACCAGGGCAATCTTGGAACAGTCCGTCCCTGGTTCTGTTTTCTAAACAAATACGTAACTTACACTAACTTTTATGTTCCGGTTTTATCCAGTTTCTTGTGATCGATCACTGTCAGCGCAATTAATATTGACTTCTAAAAATCGATTGCAGTCGGCAACACCAGTCAAGTTTCCACTATCAGCATGACTTTTTCCGGCGTTGTTGAGTTTGTTAGTAGCGTGCTTTAATAGTATGTCGTCACCTACTGACTCTAGTATGCCTTACATATAGATATTGTACCCCGGCGACGCATATTACTTCCCTATATACTGGCTCGGAATAGAGCCATATTATCACAGTGAAATATGAGACAGAACTATACTATTGGCAATTACGTCTCTCTAACTTCTGATCAAGCTATAAAGTCCTAAGTTTTGGAAAATTAAGAGAATACGTTGCCAGTCTTTGTATCAAATTTTCAATGTGTTAATTGGGTAATTCATCGCATTTATCGGTGATTCTTACCTTTATTTTTATTTACCATTGGAACATTTTCTAAATTAAAGAATTTCAACTCTGGAAATTAATCCATAGTTTGTTTTTACTGGAATTTTTTCCACTTTAAAAAAACATTTGGACGTGTTTATTTTCCTCTCTGTATAGTTTGTTTATAGTTGGTTGGTTTGTCAGCACTGGCGAGTTTCAAACCTGGTTTTAATCGTGACTTTATGCTTATATTGTTTTGTAGGTTTATGATCTTGCGTTGTGGTCTGTTAGTGAGGTTCAGTGTAAGCTACACTATTTTGATGTTTTTAGCCAGTGTACTGTTTAACATAATAATATGTTGTTTTCATTTCAAGATGATTATGTTATGTTATACTTGTGTTGTTGTTTAGTTTATTTTCTGCCCGATTATCTGACAATATTATCTTAATTTCAGTTTTAATTAGTTGATTAATTGTTTTATCTGTGGTATTTACGATGTTTCTATTGTCCAGGCTGTGTTATAACCCATAATTAAAATTGATACTAATTATATTAATCTAAACTTTTGTGAAATTATAATTAATGTGACTTGTTTATAGCCTACTTTATATTTTGTATCAAAAGTACATCTAATTTTGTACAATTTCATACAAAAAGTTTTAATAAAGCTTTGCAGGAAGCTGCTTATTTATACAAGGCACTTTCATCTCAATTATCCGCTATTAATAATTAATATATTTGTACTCCCAAAGTTTCGGTGTTGTATATAAAATATGTATTAAATTGAGATGTCAGCAACTACAGAAAAAAAAATCTTTAACTTTACAATATTTTATACATTGCTGCTAAGGAATAATGCCTTTATCTTTCATTAAAATATATACTTTAGAGAATTATGTTCGCATCTTGGGTCTCCTGGTTATCGTGAAAGCTTTTGGGTTTCCTATTTCCCATAAATCTCTCTTTATGTGAAATTGTTATATCTTTGATGGCAATGTTTGTAATTGATGTAATTGATTGCAACGTAATGTTTGATATTTAAATCAAATGGAATTGAAGTTGTTTTAATGTATTTATTTGATACCGTTCTACTGTATAGTTCATGTACATATACCTTAACCGAATTAAATGGGACTGGGGTGGGTTATGGTTTCGGAAAGGTGTATTATCCATTTTATTGATATGAAAAAGATATTATCTAATACATTATATTACAATTTATAATTAATTTAAGTTTGTAATTAATGCTATAATATGTGTACCACTTAAAATTGTATCTATGAAACTTTTGTGAACTATCTACCTATGAATTTATAAAGTAGAAAGCATTCAATTCTACCCAAAAACGTCAGTAATTTAATTTATTTTGTGCGTTTTGTTAATAATTATTAATGTGTTATTCCAGCCTACTTCCAATTTTGTTAATGAATGTAGTTTGTTTTTTCAGTATATAGTTTGTTTTCCACTATAGTTAGTTAATAATAGCAAATAGAGGAATTGATTATATAATTCCACTGAAAGTGCTTTTTTGTTTACAGAATATTGGATAGTAGCTTGTTCATTAAATTAATAATGCACATCATTTACTAATGTGGAGGAGAGGGTTGGGGTTAATTGGGGTATTATGTATTATATATTGTTAATGTATTATAATATGCGAGCAATGTTATTTCACTCAAATATTCACAAAAGATAATTTAATTAGCGCATTTCTATTGTTACTTCTAAGAGTTGTACTCTTCAAATCGCTATCAATTATAATGAGAGGTATTCAGCCCATCCTAGACTTATCAATGGATTCATTTTATCATGCTGAGTTAGGTGTTCAGTAAGGCGAGGTTCATAATGTGATTGCGGGTAAGTTGAGTGGCCTTTGTGTGCTTCAGAAAGTCGTTGAAAGAACCGTTGCTGTCTGTTTCCATAAGAAATTGCGAAGACAGATTTGTAACTGTTTCATCTAGTTTCAATATGGTAAACTTGCTAAATTACTTAAACTAGGTATACTGTAATAAAGAAGTAAACTATCCGTTCTGAATATTAATTTACCTTCAGTTTAATTACTATGTTGATTATATTCTGAACTTTATTCCTAAAGTACGAAATTTGTCCAAAAGTTTCACAGTCCTACTTATTCTTACACTAAAAGAGTACCTTCTTTAAATTTGATTGAATTGAATTCCTTTTCTAGTTTTAAAGCGTAAAAGAGTCAAAGAGGAATCAATAAAATGCTGCCATTTCTATAGAAAATGATATCCCGTTTCTTATAATTTGTTTTATAGCATTGATAAATAATGGCAGAAAAGTGGACGTCCATCACAACAGACTAAAATAACGATAACACGATGACCATAGCTAGAGTCACGGAAAGCCTATTTGATCAAGACATACTATCGACACGGCGTATAGCTCACTGTTGTAGAGATATACAGTTATTGTATTTTTGTTTTATATACTCTATACAGACTTCTAATAATAGGTTTTCCCTTGGGGGCACCCCATTCTGTAATGTTCGCTTCCTTCCCCTTTACCCTTCTGTTACAATCTAGTTCACAAGCATAATATGAAATGAATGAAAGCCTTTAGGCGAACGTATATTATATTTTGTAATAATAAATGAAAATGTATATGAGAATAGCATTCATTTTCTAGGCATTACAGAACTCATATAGCATTATACATGGTTGTATAAAGCTTTTGTTCAAAACACTTTGGCCAAAATGAATTAGTAGAGAGTTGTATATCTAATGTAAATATTAATCCTTTCGCATTATGGCTATCAGACCTGCCAACGGTCTCGATTTCGACATGACATTCCCGATATTAGAACTTTTCCCGGTTATTGATTTGATACGTAAATATAGAAGAATTTACAGAAACGCAATTTTATTTGATTAATCAATACTTACAGCCTATCTGGCAAATTTACATTTAATCCATTTTTACATTAACTTAATATTGTACAAATAGTCTATATAGATGTTGATAGAAACAACATAATTTAACAGATATTTCCTATAAAATGTAGTTTTCGTAATAGCGTTTCATTAAAATGGTTTCAGATTTTCTGTGTCTTTTTATTTGTTACATTTGTTTCGTTTGATTAGTCCGACGTTTAAATTCAACTTACACATTGATTAATAAATACTTTTAATCAAATGTGTGTCAGACAATTTACATGAAAGTTTCGGTTACACCGACGGCATCCTTATACGATCCCCGTGTCTCTCGCACCCTCCCCCCCTGTCAGCTACGAGAACGCGGGTACCGTAGAGTTCCTCTACGACCAGGTGAGCGGCGAGTACTTCTTCATCGAGGTGAACGCTCGTCTCCAGGTGGAGCACACCGTCACTGAGGAGATCACCGGGTGAGTCATTCATGCACACTGTTGCTTAGCTAGTCCACACGTGCGGTCTCTCCTTATTGGCTGACTGGGCTTGGATCGATACTCTATGCAATAATAATATGCTTGTACATTATAATGGCAACTAGTTACACCCACTATAGCTATAGATTACCATCCCCACAGATTCTAGTAAGATCCCGCAAGAATCTAGGCGGGAAAGAATGGGATTTTATTCTTAAAAAATCCCTCGATAATTTTGTTCTGAAAAGAAGAGTAAAAAAATGATTGGTCGCCTAGTCAACGCGTGCCACTTTCTGTAAAGTCGTCCGTACTTTTTTTATTTATTTAAAAAAAATATGTACCGGAATCACATTAATATTTATGTATTGAAATATTTGTAATGTTTCCTATACACATTTCTTTTGACATTAGACCACATTCAAAACAGTTAAAAACGTACTTATTTACGAGGCTATTAGTGATATGATATATTAGTAATACATAACTAAAACCTCTGTTAGCTAACTATTAATTATTGTTACCTTTTATGTTATCCATTTCTTAGTAATGTTCTTTAGAGGGTGATCAACCGCTTTATTTATTTCTTCAGTTGACATTCTCATTATCGCAGAAATGCACACTGCACACTTTAGTATACTTTTATACAACCGATATTCAGCACTGAGTTATACTATAGCTGCGCTTGTGTTAATAACTGTAATTAATTATCACATCAACTTTGAATGATTTGTGGTCGTCATACGTTGACCCGTAAAGAATTCTCTTTCAACCGTGTGATGCAGCGTTTGTGCACCTAGATTAGATCAGTGTGTGCCTACTGCGTTTCAGAATAAATTGAATGACTGCATAATAGAGAAAGGTGCACCGTAGCGTTAATTAGAGCGCAAATGTACCTACTTTTTTTTAGGTGCCATAAATTGAAACAGTTTTGTTTTTTTTACAATGCATTAGTCTCAATTTCTCTAAATTTCTACCTTTCTTCGTCTAATTTTGATACAAAAATATTCAATTGTTTAAGTTTTGTACAGGGTTTGATCTCTTCTGCTTAAAGGACGAAGTTGGAGTGATCGATGGATCTAACATAATTACATATAATTATAATATATTCACAATTCTAATTAGTGACCAACTAATATTATACAAGGAGATTGATGATATAGTTAGACTCACTCTAGACTCGTTTCTATTCAAGTTTTGTTACTTTACGAATTATTATTATTTCCATTGGTGATGTGTAAGTAAGTCTTCCTATAATACCACCAATGAACAATTAATTTAGTTCTCACCACAGCTGCTGTCGAAGGTCGAGCCTTCTAAATTGCTTAAAATATTGTTTCTATTTCATATTCCATAAACTTCAGAAAGGTAAGGTGTAATAATAGGCAAAATTGTCAATATTTGTATGTTTAATAACATTTTCGGAGATCGAAGCTTTTTTCAGTAATAAACACAGAACAATAATTAATTGATATGCGGACATTTTTTATTCATCATTAATTAATCATAATTGTTATATTTTATACTTAGATTGTAATAGTCATATTATGAAAAAAGTAAAATGAAGGTGTCTACACGGTGCCCCCCCCCCATCTTCTCTCCCTGATCACAGAGTGGACCTGGTCCAAGCACAGGTCCGCGTGGCGGAGGGCCGCTCCCTCAAGGAACTGGGGCTGGAGCAAGAGAACATCCACTCCAACGGGTACGCGATGCAGTGCCGGGTCACCACCGAGGACCCCGCCAAGGAGTTCCAGCCCGACTCCGGCCGTATTGAGGTGTGTTTGTTGTTGTTGTTGCTGTTCGTGATCTTTAGTTTACATTTCAGTTAATCCATGGTGTGACATAAAATTCTGTAAAGTATAGTTTTCAATTTGAACCCCCTTTCCCGTGTGTCCATATTTTCCACCCCCAGCCCCTTTCGAATCGTTGCCTTTCGCCCCATTGAGCAGATTTTAATAGTTGTCTACGGGTTTGTCAGAATGAACCTCTGAAATATACAGAGTATAAAAATCGGAATAGAAAAACCACAATTTTACAGTGAACCACTATGTCTTATTATTTTAAACCTTTAATAGCTATGTTGCAGTATAGTGTAATATACAAAAAGGGGGAATAAATATATAATTCGGGAACCTGGCTTGATAGAAGCGAACTTGTTATTTCATGGAAATAAAACCTAGCTCAAGTTATGTGGGCAGTAAAATTATAATTATACTATATACCTTTTTTTATGCAATAATGAATAATCCATCAAGTTAATAAGAAAGAAAGTCGTCCCTCTTGACATGTAGTGAATACATGAACGTGTGTGTCATAAACATGCTAGGACCCCATAAGACAGTCGAAGATGTGGCCTAGTGGTCAGTCAGTGGGTTCGCTCACCAATCGCTTAGTTAACAATGTTCTATACTTGCATGGCTTGGAGACTAATCAATAGATATTCTCAAAATATATCGGTTAAATAGACTCTGTGTTTCTCCTTCCAGTCGAGTAGGTTGGTTAGAAGAATAGCTTCCTTGAACTTCGTAATTTAACTTCGCGAGGATTTTAATATAATTCTAGTCTAGCGAGCTTTTGCCTCATTTTTTCTCAATTCACTGCTTTTATTATTATACAGTAGTTTGTCTGTCCTGATTTTTGCTTTTTGTCTCTAAATAAGTGAAGAAAATATGCCGGTTTTTGCAGTTTTTAGTGATACATTATAGATACATGTTATGTCACGCGCAGTGATTGCATTCTGTAGTAGAGAGAGAGTTAATTCTACGCAAGAAGAGTCTTCTGTCTATTGTAACATTGTAGAAGAATACATGAGATATTGGTTCAATGAATTATTTAATGTCACGGTTTCTACTCACTTTGTATCATACTAGGCTATAAACCCCTACAGTAGGCAGCCTACTTTCGTAAGTCAGAGTCAAGAAATATATTTTTTTAATAGTCAAAGGACTTTAATTTAAAAATATTGGTTGGGAAATACGTGGACAGGGGATGCTGTACATATTATACAAAAATGAGAAGTAAGTTTTCGAAAATGTTATTACTTAAGAAAAACAATAAAAAATGGTTTATTCTTTCTTATAATAAATAATAATGTTCACATTATATTTATCCAAATATTTGTTAAGGAAAAAAGCCTGTATTTATTCTGGCTTCAAGCATAAAGTTAATAATAATTAGTGTAAACTTTAGAAGAAGTCCCCCTTATTAAGCTGGTAGCTTCAGTCCAAAATCCCCTTTTCTAAGCCCAATTTCTAGTATATTAATCTAAAATAATAATATCAATTTTAGACAAAGACTGTCTTCAAAAAGAAGTATCAATTAAATCGTGGTAGGGACTAAAAGTAGGGGATGTTCTCAATCGTCATGTTCCTGCTTGTATTATAATATAGTGTAACCGTTGGCGGAATATCCCCGTGTTATCATCATCGACCACTAACAAAGCCCCCCCCCCCCCTAACCATCCCAGGTGTTCCGCAGCGGCGAGGGAATGGGCATCCGACTCGACTCGGCCTCTGCCTTCGCTGGCGCCATCATCTCGCCCTACTACGACTCCCTGCTGGTCAAGGTGATCGCGCACGGTTCCAACTTCCAGAGCGCCGCCAGCAAGATGCACCGCTCCCTGCGGGAGTTCCGTGTGCGCGGAGTCAAGGTGAGGTTTGTTGGTTCTTTTCTGAGGGGCTGGTGTCTGTCTTGCGTGCTACGTGCAGGGTTCCCATGGTCTTTAAATATCCTCAACGTTTCTGCTTGATCTTCCTTTGTGTCCTCAGTATTTGAAGACACTTAGATATCATTTTATAAGATATTATATTATGTTTTATAACAGAATGAAATTATATTATACACATGTATGTCTGCAGAAAGAACGCATCTGCCTTTGTGTCGAGGGGTGTGCCGAATAGCTGTAAAACAAAACAAGTTGTAGGTATTAGTGTCGTAGGTACACGGCAGGTTGAGTGCGCTCGTTCTTAACCTGCCTTGTTTAGTTATACAGTTTTAACCCCTTGTTTAGTTATACAGTTTGTACACCTTGACAAAAGGCAGACTTACTTTTTGCACAAATGACACTGGTATTTTTTTTAATACGTTGCGTAACTTAAATATATTTCATCTAACGTACAGCCCCCTTCATTTTATTGTTTTACAATACCATACAATAATACTGTTACTTTTAGTAAACTTTTGAAATTGCTTTATTCTACGAATAATTATTAACTATTCTGCTTGTATTAATACAATGTACAATAAATTGTATGATTCAATTACACTGTATTTCATCTGATTTGTTATATCTTCGTTACCATATTTAAGTATAATATTCTGAATTGTCCTTATTTGCTTCGGGAACCATGTTTGCGTTAGACAGTTCTATGGCAGTGCCAATGCCTGCTTGTTGTGCTATTTCCTGCGATTTTCGATTTATTTTAGTTTCATGCAATTTTTTGTTGTAATCATTTAACTTTTAAGCTTTTTACGAGTATCAGCTTCTCATAATTAACTACAACTTAAAACTTTCAATATGCGCTGACGGCAAAACAAACTTATCTTCTACAGTGTGACAAGCTGAAGCGTCAAAATATAAAATATTATTCAATTACTGGCTAACTAATTAGTGGCTTAGCATAGTTTATAGTATAGGACGTACACAATAAAATGCATAACATAACAAATTCTCTGTAAATATTTTGTATAATAATTTTCTTAGAAAAATTTCCTAAAAAAATTCTGGAATGTAACTATACCGCAAGAAAATCTAGAAAAGTTTTTAATTTGCTAATTAATTATCAGCCTTTGAAATCCCGGAAAAAGTTTTCTTAAGAGTTAAAAAACGAATTATATATTTATATCTAACTTGAACTCATGACTGCAGAAAACCACATAAAACTGATATACCGATGGACTTACTGAGATTACAACATAAACAATAATTAAATGAAACTATAGTCAGAATTCCCAAAAGATAATGTTTCGCTATACCAAAAATTACCAACCCTAATTTGTTAATGTATCTGGAAATGAATTGCAATTGATTCCTAGAAAATGAACTAGGCCTATACGAGCCTCCCCCTTTTGCTCAAGACAGTATTTTCAACCAAGCAAGGAAGTTAAATCGATATAAAACACAAATCAGGACAAAGGTTTTTCAGTAGAGCGACTCCCCCGGCCAGCCTTATCTCACGTTAGACCATCATATTATGATATCGATGCAGCCAGCATACTACGATATAACTAACCCCTAATGGCGTCAGCTCATTATATATACACCAGTAGATGTCGCTCAACAGTCTTACTTATCGTAGTTATATAGTGAAGTTGTTATATTATAGTTGTGATAGATTGACTCACTCCAGTCAGTAGTGTGTGCTTCATGTGGCTTGGCGAAGATACTCGATCAGATATATTATTATTATGGTACTTAACTACTACAATTCTCTACTACCATCAACACTGCATCACGCAGATTGTGAAGCCCTCTTTTTCAAACGTGTTACGTGTCACGTCTTTATCTATGCTGGGTAAAAGGTCGACACCAATGTCAGTGGCATTTTCGTGTGTGCTTATATTACCGGGGCTGTAGCACGCTTTGCCGCGTGCACTTTTGAACAATCAACCATGTGTGTGTGTGTGGGTGCTGGGGGGTTGGTGTTTCATTTTCGACCGCTAGTCTAAAGGTTGTTGTCAGTCAGTTTTAGGTACCTACTTTTAGGTACCTACCGGTGGTGTACTTCAATGGACTGGCATGATTCTTGAACAGTTTTTATAATTTGAAGTGGATTGAACGTACCAGGTCAAATACCCGAGTTTTGTTCAAGATTTGATTGATTTTTTTTGTTTTAAATGAGTGTTTATAATAATAATAATCATTACACTTTTACATCTTGAATTTCTACGTGTCCTGTCATAATAACAAGTTGTACGGAAGCTCGGATATTTTTGCGGTAGTATTTACTTCTAAATAGGTTTTAAATATTTTATATTCTTGACTGCAATTTGCGCTAAGAAACGTTTTTTTAGGGGAACTACTGTTCATATTTGTCTGGAATTACGTTATCATATTACACGGGAATGATCGATAGTTTTGCCCTTTTTATTGGTGTACAGGGGATGTCAGGTTATGATTTGGTATATGGTACCCCTGTCAACTAGTCCATGTTTATTTAGAATGATTATATGCTTGTTCACGAGCTTTAAATAGACCAGATAACATGCGTCATGTTTGCTTAATGTTCCACTTTATTTTCCAATATTCCAATAATTGCACTATGTAATACCTGTACAGATGAAATCATAATATTATGTTGATGTATTTACGGTGCAAAGTAATATGTTGTTTTCTTCTCTAAGTTGTAACAAGGAGACATGCATTGCTGGAAAAATATAGTAATTTCGAAATTACAGTTATTATTAAAGTAATCCCAAAAACGAACTTTATAAAAAAAATCACAAATGAGCAGGAGATTTTAAAAAGTGGTATTTGGACATTTTTTACATTTATTTCTGTCAATTCTTTAGACTTTAGTCTTTCATTTTAATTTGTGATTTAATGTTATGTGGATAATCATTGTCGATGAATAAAATATGATATTTTTTGTTTTACGAGTTCTAAGACTTTCCAAATATTTTTTATTTATCGATTTCCATGTCTTTTATGTTTTATTATTTCCAAGGACTGACTGTAATGATGAAATTGCTATTAAAAGAAAGAATATTTAGAGATTTTAACTTTACGTTGCACTATACAGACTGTCCCTCATCAACGGGATAATAAAAACCGTATATAAGCTATTAAACTAATTATGGTCAGGTGAAGCTTGCAACACGATTATCCTCCCTAACTCTTCTCGTCGATTGCTCCTCCAAGATCCCTCTGATTTTAGCGTCATTGTTTCTATCGATTATTTCTTGTTATTAGTTATTTCAAGTCGGCTTATTGTACACACTGTATACTTGTGGTATCCCGACTCGTGAGTACCATAATCCATTAATTATAACGCTGGCATCCGATTTGATTCACAGTTCCATTCATTGTTTGAGTAATAAGATCATAATATCGATCTAGTCTACATCAAGTTGGGGCAGCGGCAGCTTGGAAACATCTCCCTTTTTAGTTTCGTCTATAGGCCTATTTTATACTCGCTTTCTCAGCTGTTATCATCATCGAACATTTCGTCATATTCATGAGATGGCCGCGGGTATACTAAGGCGCGAAGCTGTTCGAGTGTTGAAATTTTTTGCCGGAAATTTTTTTGGAATTAGCAAATGTGTGACATATTATTTTCGAATAAACATGCTTTTTATCTTAGTTGAATACAGACAGGGTAGCGTTTGGTTTGGTTAGCATCTTAGTTATCTTTTTACAAATGTTTACATCGTGTTATCTCAACACACTGTCATTATTATTTTCTTTATGGATATCTTAATTTAGATAATTTGCACGAATTATTATTTAGTTTCATTTTAAGATGTACAGTATAGCATAACATTACAACTGTATTGCAGTGTTGAAACAGTTACACTAATTCTATTAACGACACAAACTATCAGACTGGATGCAATGCCCGTATCTTCCTTTACACCACATAACAATCTAATGTGTATTATAGATTATGTCAGTTAGACGCTTGCTGTGTAAACAGAGCGCTATAAATATCAGACGTCTTCGTGTTATATATATATATACCTATCTCTCTCTCTCTCTCTCATGATGTTTTCGTTCTTTTAGCCTTCCCTATGCCACTTCTATGTTATGTATATGATACAACAAACAAGTTACTGCTGAAGTTTCTAGTAACTGGTTGAAACTATAATCTATATTTGCTCTGCAATAAGTGCTATCTTTCTACATCTATAAAAAAAAGTTGATGGTGACGTGTTATTTTTTTTCTGTTAATTCTAACATGTAATTTAAATCTATCGTTCACTATAGCACCACTGTTTTGCATCGTTTAAAGGAATGAAAACCTCTATTGCATTATTTTTGCATTCGTTATAATATTAACAAGTACATTGATTTTATTTAACTGCAGTATATTTTATTTAAACTTAAATTTTATTTGAAATATTATTCATCAACTCATTTTTACAAAAAGCCTTTATCTGAAGCAAAATTCTTAGAAGTTACCAATTGGGTTGGAATTATAAACATCCGTAAAATCATACGATACAAATAATATAACACACCAAATGTATCAATCGATTTATAACAACAAATGATTGTCTGGTTTTATATATTTTGAGATTACTGTTTAACAAAATAATATAGAACTGTACAACACACTTTTCGTAACAGTTTGGCTACAAAAGGATCACTTTTGATCTGGTTCTTGTTTTTTTTAGTAGTACTTTAAACCTGCTTGGGTTTAGACAGTCTACCCAGAACTGCAGTTTGTGTACAACCAGGAAGCAGCTATTCTGTATAGTAGGTTTATCGTAGTTTTGACGACCAAACAGCTCTTGAGTGGGATCGCACTTCACCACTTCTGATTTCTCTTTTGTGTATATTTGAGTCGCTGGTTCAATTAAAAGTATGTCTTCATTTATATTGTTATGTAAAATTACACATAAAATACAATGTGTTTATTTTATAATTTAAATTTTTAATGTTTTACACTACTGTTAAATCTAACAGTAGTAAGATGAAACTATATATATTTATGATGATTTACTCTTAATTTCTTATTATTTATTTGTCCACTGTTATAACATAATTATGTACGGTAATGGATCGATACATAAAATATAATCAATTATAAACATGAAAAGAATATGCAGTGAGAGACACTTGGTAAAGTCTATACATTTCAATTGTGTAGGTTATTGTTATACACTCGAGGCGCCCACTGTCTGAATGCCATTTGTCTAATGTTTAGTCGTTTTGCTGGTGGGACTGCAAGTTCTTCTCTTACCGTGGAGCAAGTCGGGATAACGTCACATTATCTGAAAATATACATTACTTTTCTTTGACAACGTATAACCCAAAATGTGTTTAACCAATTGACTTTGTGATCTTAAAAACATGTACTATTGAATTATTCGTTTTAGAAACGTTTTATGTTAAACCAAAAACCTCCTATACATGTTATATTGTTATTTGTATATTGTCATTTAAGCTTTACGAGTATTATTCTTACACCAATCAATTTAGCAATTGTATATTATTATAATCTAAATTAATATTTTAATGATATCAAAGCTGTTGGAATGACAATTAACAATACATTGAAACAATGCTTAAATTACACCAAACAATCAAAATCAGTGGTTTGTCTTCATATCTTTGGGCGGCACACTATCACTAATTTTGGTATCGGCTATTATACAGCTGTCGGCTACATTGTTGTAAATGTCCCTGTCCTGGCCTGCTAGACGAACATCCCATTCCTGTTCAACGTGCTTCAAAATGAGCGCTTTCTCACCGGCTCCGTGGACACCTATTTCATCGACGAACACCCCAACCTCTTCCGGTTCGCGCCGACAATGAATCGCGCCCAGAAACTGCTCCATTACCTCGGTATGTCGGTGTTACCTCTGCGTGTTGCTACCCCCTATAGGGTTTAGAATGAGAATTTGATATAAATTTAGTTTGGTTTTGCTTTAAATCGAGATTTTGAATGTTTCTTATTTTATGCGAATACGACCAATAATTCCTATTTCACATTATGATTTGATTTTATTGAATCACATTCAACTACATTATCTTCTGTCATAGAATTACATATACAGTTGCAGTATTGAATTCATAAAAATTAATGTCAGTTTCTCAGATAAAAACTCCAGTTGATAATAATCATGCAAATTACTCAACTTAACATTATTGTGCGTTGCTACTATGCGAAACAATATAAAAAAATGCAGAGAAGTATTTCTATAATATAAGATTGATAACAGTTTTATAGCAGCTGTGCTATATTGATTTTAGTATATATATGTATCGTCTAACGGTTGACTGTCCCTCTCCACCTATCACAGGCTCCGTGATGGTCAACGGTCCCGCGACTCAGCTGGGAACATCGATTCCACCCGCCGAGGAAGATCCCATTGTTCCCCAGACACCCTTCGGTAAGTGGCGAGGACAGCCTTTAAGAGGAGCCGAGTGGAGGAGGAGGACCATCCTAACACATTATTGATTTTATTTAACACCTAATTTTGTGGGGCTCCGCTCAGTTGTAAAATGTTTTAAATAAAATATGGAAAGAACCGAGGCACTGGCTTCAATAGAAGTTTAAAAAAGAAGTGTCTCTAAATTTTCGACGTAAAATCCATCATCAGGGGTACGTACATTAGGATGTATTTATCTGATACTTCGGGATATATACTTTCATTCCGTTTTATGCCTATTGATTATTATTTATTGTTAGTTGCGGTGCTCCACAGGTTCTTAAGAGATTGAATCATAACATAGGATAATATTAAAACAAATAATTATTATATTAAAAATGAAAAAAACTGAGAAGTAATTTTTTTAAAAGCAACCTAGTTTAAAGGCATTTTATAATAATATATATTATTTGTAATATTGGCAATACATGTCTGTAAATAATTAAAATCAGTGTCTTGTTATATGATCTTATTTCGAAGGACTTATAGTTTTATATTTGATCATTTAAACAAACCTAAGTTATTGATGTCAGATATATTATTTTCGTGATATTTGCCTGCTTCAGTTCACGAATGAATACTTTCAATTATTTACCGTGTGCATGTTTTTCTATTAATGTTCCTTGTGACGTGATTACACCAAGTACAGTGTGCTACAAGTTTACCCCTAATGTTAGTTCGTATAATTATTATTTTGTTTATTAGATATAATTCCCGATCAGTTACTTTCCCTCGTAATTTGTATAATCATTGTTTCTGCAGATTACCTTTCACCCGATAAAGGTAATTCATTCACCGTCAGTACACTAGAAGATAGGAACGCTACGGCCGGGGGGGGGGGGGGGGGGGGGGGGGGGGGGG
>JAUZND010064506.1:0-14523 GCA_034780555.1 Coelogynopora nodosa | reverse complement strand
ATATTATATTTATCATGCATAATATTATATTTATCATGCATAATATTATATTTATCATGCATAATATTATATTTATCATGCATAATATTATATTTATCCATGGATGTAATACATTGACTGTAATGAGAAATACAGGGTCGGATCCAGGGGGGTGATAAAAATACATTTTCTGGAAAGCTTTGCCTCTTTCAAAAATGAAGTTAGACTTAGTCTTAGACTAGATAAAAATACATTTTCTGGAAAGCTGTACTTCTTTCACAATTAAAGTTTAAAACCATAGTATATTAAATACATTTTCTGAAAGTAATATATTAATGTGTTCAACAGTTGACTGGAGAGTATATTGCCATGTTAATTGTTGAGTGCGCTGCAAAGAACAGCACTTTGACTTACAAATCAGTGATTGTAAGGGCCAAGCATATGATACCACATCCTCTACATCTATTAGTTCAGATAAAAAGGGTATTCAAGCATACATCAGTAAGCTGGCACCAGATGCAGAATATCAAGGCTGCTTTCTACGTGAGATGAATTTGATAATCTACAGTACTTGCAACATACTATCAATGGTAAAAATAGTGTATTTTTAATGTGAGATATACAGATTTTTGATAATTCTCCAAAATGACAGTCTGTTTCCCAGCTCATAATCAATAATCTATCACCAGATAAAAAACTCAACATGAAAAACCTTTGCTATATACAATGTATAAAAAGACATACCACTTAAGAGAATATTTGAGGATGTCTAATTAGTTATACAATATTTTAAATAATTTTTAATTTAATTGATTGGTGTTATACAAAACAATAATAATAATACAGTGACATATATACATCTATATATATAGACATATATAGTAAAATGGCGTGTATAACATAAAATGTGTATGTTGTTTTACTTATCATTGAAAATATTCTTGCTTGATAAATACTTTGTTAAAACTCATTTAAGAATTACAACACATTTGTGTTCACTTTACACAGCATGCAAAGTAAATTATAAATTCAAAATAATATTTGATTTATTCCAAAAGATAAAATTGCACGAAATAATTCCTTGTTGTAATTTAATAATAATGTGTAATTTTGGTTGGTAAATATTTTTAAAAAAATAGTTTGGACATTTTCCAGTTAGTTATTGAAAAAACGTATGGACTTTTGTTTAAATTAATAATTTCAATTAATGGTTATGTATGTCAAGCTCTTGTCAATTGAGCACAATTCCTAGAAATATCATTCAATATGTCCAATATATTCAATACTTATTTAATAAGGAAGAAATTCATGTACAATATTTAACATTAATTCTTTATTTGAGTAAAAACATATTATTTAGAATAACCTTTAATACACAATCAACCCTGTTTAAATTTGGTACACCTACAATTATCATTATGAGTTTTATAAATTTGATCAAAATTGGCGTCACTTACTTGATGTGTAATAAGTATACAAAAATTTAACAAAATTAGTTGTGGATAATTTCTTATTTTGAAAAACATGTTTTATATTTTATCTGAAATATTATCTTGTTTATCTTGAGGATAAAAAATATCTTAATAATTAAATTATGCATTTTGTTGGGGATAAAAAAACCATTTCTGTGCACTACCTTGAATTATTATAAATATATATATACAATAATATTTTATGAATATCGATTAAATAGTATCACCGGGGCGGGGTAGTGTACCTTTTATTGACCTTGTTTCAAATTGACCCCATCATGGTAGATAAAAAGAATAAATACCGCCTGATAATAATTTTTTTACATAACAAATTAAATATTATATGAATTTAAAATGTTGTTTATAATGGAGGCATTTAGTTACACCCTGTGCAGAGATATATTCCAAGTTACAATGCAAATTTAAAAAACAAATTCTCAATGAAGAGTTCAACAATTAATAATTAATTGAGATAAATAAATTGTTCATTTGTTCTTGCTCGCTCCCTAAAAATAGTTGCCCCTAAAACAATCTCGTACATTTTTAAGGTCTTCCTACATTTTGATCGGAATTACTTTTTTTAAAGTGCAGTCCGATGACACTCATAAGATGTTGTTATTTGACCTTGTGTCATGCCATTACAGTGAACTAATAGTAATCCGTGCTTCTGATTGACTGAAAAGATTTAATTTATTATTTATCAGTTTAGCATTGGGCGTTTTCTTGATTCAAGAAGAATGTTAAATAAATAATTCACATTAAGATCGATTCCATATAGTTAGTTAGTAAGTAAGGAGATACGTTTTGAGTCACAGCTAAGACAGAATCCAGTAGCTCTGCTTTAGGTGGGGTTTCATAAGGTGTATATTTGCGGCATTTATGTCTGATTCTTTGGAAGGGTGGTGTAGTGTATATCTAATATCTGATGCACATATTAGGCAAGAATGCCCTCGTTAAATGGATCTGGAGGTTTTCTAAGTGCTCCTGAGATTTTGATTTCAAAATGGAGAACCCGAGTTGGATTAAGACATATTCAGATGGAAAAGGTAACATGTTGTGCTTCATTGTATAGGTTTATTCATCTTTCGCAGATTGTCTATCTCAGTTTCAGTGTTCCACTGCGAACTCTGTACTTTCATATAGATATTGGAGATATTTATCTATTATTCAGGGTTTATGGAAAATTTGTAATTTAAATTTATTAATTCTTTATTTAATACAATTGTTGTGATACACATATATTATATTACTCGTGTTGACGTACACGTCCAGTTTTAAGATCAATATTTCAAAGTGATTTAAAATAACAGAGTTAGTTTATATAACCGGACCAAATTATTTAATGTAAAAAATACATTTTCTTTTTCAAGATTTCTATATATAACATTATTGCATATTTAATTTTAAATACCATAAGATGCAAATTACAATACACATTAAAATGTTGCTTTGAAATGCGGTATACATGATATAATTACATAAATAAACTTTTAAAACTCACATAAAATACATTTTATTTGTAAATATATTATATCATCTACATATTACGCGTGTTGGACAACAAATCGTAGTCGACATGCTAAATTTTTGTATCTAGAATCGACGCGCAGTGCACAATCAGACGATTTTTGGTTTTTGCAGTAACTGAATATAATATGATATATCACAACTGCTTTATATCAATTCAAAATGTTATAATTAAAAAAAAAACATGAATTAACTTCGATAAATGTGGCTATCTAAATTCGTCAAAATTGGCAAACGCAGATAGACATATTTAATGTGCCGATTTTCTTCTGGCGAAAATTGTCTTAGTGATTGAATTTAAAATCGTGTCCCAATGAAATATTAAATCTGGTTAAAAATATGTGATCAATTTTCTCATTATGTTTTAGCTTCGCAACGCTTTCGTAAGCTCACGGTGTTTTATTCTTAGTGTTATAAAAACAATGTTTTCTCTCTTTCCTGATGCAGTTCGACAGTTTATGCACTGCGCGACGATTGTAGATAGACAGCTATACATTGTATATATAGCTTGTCGACTGCGAAATGAAATGTTTCCTATTTGACTTTCACAATTTTATTTGCTATAATTGCAATACAAGACGAAATCGCCTTGTATGTTGCCAAATATAAACCACGCGTCGCAGAACAACAAAATTAGACACGTTTGAAAGGTCGAGTCAAAATTAAGATTACTTATAAAATTTAATATTAAACATTGCATTTTAATGTAAAACCTACACCAATGTTAGTTAGCTATATCCGAATACGTTCAATTTCTATAGATCGGTTCGTCTGGGTTCGCTGGCTCAATGTGTTCTCTGCTCAATCGGTTGCACTCTACGCCATTTAGATGATTTTTTTTAATTAAGCGTAAAAATGTTCAGGGTATTTTTATCCCGCCTATATAGGCGCATGTATAGACATATATACCTGTCCTATGTACTGACTACATATAAATGGAACAGATCGATATGGGTGTTGATACCCGATACCTGGTGATATCCACGGGGTGATCATTGGCTTTATTTTTCACTTTTGATACGATATTTTTGTCAGTTCAAGAGGGGCAACACTAGAACGAAAACACTCTTGTCTTTTTATTCTTGTCTAATGAAATAAATTATGAAATAGATTTATTATTGCGTCTCCGTCATAAACTATCGTTGGAAGTAGAAGTGGTTTTGTAGGTATTATTCTATTCAGATACATAATACAAAACAATTAATCAATATAAATGTTTGTTCATAATACTACATGTGTCAGCGGTGTATATAGTGTAATATAATTATTTTAATAATCTGTTCGCTGAGCAATTTTGTAATTCCGCAGCGATTTTGTAATAATTTTTCTAAATTTGTCTATGATTACGCAATTAGCGTTATACATTTTTTAAATACATACTTAAAAACTAGCAATTTATATTTAAAAATGATTAAAATACGTTATGTTCTTGAAAGCGTTAGATACTATAAAACTAACCTAATATGTATATATCAATTCTATAGAACGCCTTGTATTTCTTTGTTGGTCTGCCCCTTTTTAAGTCATTTTGATTATCGCGTTATTTTCTCAATGGCTGTATTTGTTTCTGACAACACTATCTGATGACAATTGAGATTTACCAGTTATTTTCTATTATATACAATTTTAGATATCTGCCGAAATGTCGAATGTGAATGTTGATCCAGCATTTCGAGCGATTCCCAGCGGGAAGCCGTTCTTTCAAATTTGGCGAGTCGAGGTAAGAAAGTTTAAATAAAGCGGAAATTAAACATTTCTTAAGCTTTTGTGCCTCCGAAAAGTGTCTACAGTTCAGGTGTCCATACCTTTTCACCTCTTTAGGAGCTCAAGCTAGGAAGTGTCCCTAAGCCTCAATGGGGGACATTCTACAAAGGCGATGCCTACATTCTCTACTCTGTAAGTTGTCGTTTGTATTACACAATGCTCCCATAAGTATATACCTCTATTACAATACACAATGTTGTAAGGTGTGCATAATGTTCCCTAATTTAAGTTCTATAGTTCTGTATTAACGGTACCCGAGCCAAGTATATAGCTGATCGATTGGAGGAATTCTCCCCGCAGATCGGTGTCATTGTGGCTTGCTTCTAAGCTGACATAACTTGTCCAAGTTGACGTTGATATAATCCATTAATTGCTGTTACAGCTGGAACACGTACAGAATGCACACGACTTGTGTCTAATACGTTTTGAATTCATTAACTTTGACAGTTATTGATGATAACATGTTTATGTGTACTATTTATAAAACCAAATATATTATATGCTCTGATATTTATGGTTTTAAAATGAGTAATCTATAATTTTTTGCATCTTTAATCATTTTATGTATAATATTATTAACCCATTAGCATACAGTATATAGACAATTTACACCATTGTATAATACCTAATATATATATTTTGTATATACTAATCGAATTAATAGAATGCGCTATATTTGCCATGTTATAACCTCCACAATTATTGTTTTCAAAAGAATTGTCTATTTTTCAAAAACTGTAACACTATCGCTTCGAAAAGTAGTATTCATATGGAATCCATACTAAATTTGTTGCTATTGGAAACCATGATGTATGATAAATTAAATAATTGAATAATGTATTTAACGTCGAAACCTGTCTGAATTTGTTTAGTTTAATCTGAGACTCAAAATTGTGCCCCCCCCAAGTAGCTCTCCCACTCTCGGGTGTGTGTAACACTCTACCAACTCTTGTCCCTTATGTGACGCTTTCCAACTCTTGTTTCATATGTGACGCTCTTCAATTATTATCCCGTGTGACGCTCTCCTACTATCATCCCGTGTGAGACGCTCTCCTACTCTTGTCCCATGTGTGACGCTCTCCTAATCTTGTTCCTTGTCTGACGCACTCCTACTCTAGTCCCTTGTGCGACGCTTTCCCACTCTCATCCCGTGTGGGACGCTCTCCTACTCTTGTCCCATGTGAGACGCTCTCCTATTCTTATCCCGTATGAGACGCTCTCCTACTTTTGTCCCATGTGAGACGCTCTCCAACTTTTGTCCCTTGTGAGACGCTCTCACTCCTGTCCCGTGTGTGATGCTCATCCACTCGTTCCATATGTCACGCTCTCTCACTATTGTCCCATGCGTGACACTCCCCTACTCTAGTCCCTTGTGTGACAGTCTCCGACTCTATTCCCTCGTGTGACGCTCTCTCCCTCTTGTCCCTTGTGTGACGCTCTCCCACTCTCGTCCCATGCGTGACACTCTAGGCTCAAGAGGAGAGGGGCTCTATCACACGACGCATCCACTTCTGGCTGGGCAGCGCCTGCTCCCTGGACGAACAGGGGGTTGCGGCCATCAAGACCGTGGAACTGGACGACTATTTGGGCGCAGAGCCAGTCCAGTTCCGGGAGATTCAGGCCAATGAGAGTCAGGAGTTCCTGTCCTATTTTCGCAAAGGGATTCGGTGGGTGATTGTCTTGATCTTAATTAAGAGAGATAGATTAATTTCCCTATCTAAAATGTGGCGGCTCATTCAAATCCCAATAAGCGCATCGGGTATTTTTTCAATCTCGGAATGGGATAGTCAGCAATGATCTGAATAAGGTACAGTCTATATAATATAATGTTATATATAGTGAAGAGTTGAACAACTGTTGTACTTGTTGAATATCTATCTATATTTAATATCTTACTCATCAAATCGTGATCTATGGGAGTGGCCTATTCTGTACATAATCTATGGATAATTATACAGTAAATATATATTGATATTCCCCTATATATTGGTGTTCCCGTATACAGTTACCAGGAAGGCGGGATCAAGTCTGGATTCACCCATGTTGACCGGGACCACTTTGAGCCCAAGTTGTACCAGGTGAAGGGCAAGCGACATCCACGCTGGCTGCAGGTACACCTATGACTATCTATCTATGTATCTGTGTATCTATCTATCGGGTAGAATCAGTAACAGTTTCATGGTTATTTGATGTCCCTGTTGTGTTGTAGTTAATATTTGCAATCATAATTAGTGTTTTTTTTGGATAATATGCCACCAGTATACTATTGCTGATTATGTAGCTTTTACTAAGTATAACAATCAAGTGTTTCATATAATCATTTCTAAATATTATTTTCCAATATATAATGAATCCTACATAATCTTCTGAAATCGTTCAGTTTTGTTATTTGTTTGTTATATGGAAAGTGTGACAATTGAATGTGCTAAAATTGATCTGATGAACACGCCGTTGAAGGTCCTAACCAGCGCAGAAGAGCAATTAAAAAGTTCCTTTGGTCCATTTATTACTTATAGTCTGTCATTTGACTGACAAAGTTCTCTTTTTAGACTTGACTTCGCAAGTTCCACACAGACATGACGGGCTGACCATCTGATGATATTGTGTTCTATAGCAAACCTGCCCCGCTATTTTCGCGTCATTTCTCTCTATTGTTAACATCCCGACTTCTGTCGATCTCAGGCGAGGCAATATATTTCTCTATAATTTCATAAGTTTCGCCTGTGTAGACAGCTGTAATAACCATAGTTTGTGGGGTAATAAACACGTTTACTTTGCTTCGATATGTAGGCGTGCGATAGTGAAAGAAACAAACTCCTCCACTACCTATTCTTGGTTATTGCGGTCTTCACCACATCGTCTTCGAATGCTTTTACAGTAGTTACTAGGCAACACGAGTTGGTGACATTTCTCGAGTCTTTTCTTTCGTTGGATGGATATTCTAGTTGATAGTTGTCGTACCGTATTGTAATGAGGGTTGAAATACGAATGGCTGTTTGTTTCACTGTCTCACTTTCTAGATCATTAGCGACAAGGATGCCATTTTTTCTATGTGTAAATTATCGTCGAGTATTCGTTAAATACAGTTTAATATATATTTCACATTTATAAATGGGTGAATTCAATTAGCGTTTTATTGAAAGGCTTTATGTCATGCGGACTTGATTAAATCAGTTCCAATCATACCTGACCACCTGTTTTATTTGAGTGAGGGGGGGACCCCATTTTGAACCCTGTTTCCTCTTTTTCCTCCACCTCCCCCTTCTCTTTCCGCTATTTGCTTCCAATAAAAGAACAAACTCTGTCATTAAATGACATGTTTTTTGTTGTTGATTGAATTAGTGATTATAATAATTATAATGATAATAACAAATGATTACATTGTATTCCGAAACATCATCACAAAACAAATTCGAAATATGAAAGAACCAAAGGTTATTATCTAGGTGCTGCCAAATATAGTTACAACATTTTATAATAACAATAGTATCATATTTTGTAATTAAACTATTTTAATGCGGTAGTGCAGCTGTAGATGGGAATATTCTTTGTTACTTGACTGTTGTCTATAGACGACATACTTATCAGAGTGGGACAACTTGAGAATTGAGGCATATTCCGCCATCTTACTCTCCATTTCCAATGGGTGTTTCCTCTTTTTATGTTCCCTAATGAAATTTGTTTTATACGGATAATTCCCTTCACTGAATATTTCCCATGTATGTTTGTATGTTTATAAAGAAAAATGTAATCAATATAAATCACGGATTGTCTTTGTCATTTGTTTGTGTCTAAACAGCTGGAAGCCAAATGTAAAATCAAATAATGTTATTTAATTTTCGACTTATAGTGAAAATATTTGTTTCAAGGTAAAGTGGTTTTCTCGGTTCTGCATTGTATGGAGAGGCAGACACTTTTAATAAAATAATATATTTAAAAAGTAAGAATATATTCATATAGTTAGATTTAAACGGTATGGATGTAATAAAAATTACTATAGTGAAATCTACTCATATTCTTACAATGTAGATATATAAAAAACACATTGTTGCAATGAAAAACTTGTTTTTCGTATACGTTAAAGATTATTATATATTATGTGTTTATAGATTTCACAGACAAATGATATGTTAATAATAAAAGCTTTTATTATCTTTGATATCAGTACAAAAATATATTTACAAAAACACGGTAAATTGATTGTATTTATTAACTTTACAACATTTATTTACTAACTGTCACATTTAACCATGTGTGAAAATTTTAACTCAAAAGGATGTTTACTTTTGAAATGCTATAGATTCTCAAAATTGTGTTTTACTTTTTTTCACCAATCTTTGGCAAATCTATACTGTTGATCAACTTTGTCAATACTATATACGTGTCAAAACAATATTTCATATTTCGTTGAGTTAATATTGTCTACTTATTAAGCAAGTAAACCAAATGCTGAATCATGACCTTGAAGCCTATATAATATCATGTATATATATATATATACATATATGTAGGCCCTAATCTATATATCCTTCCATAGCAGATGATGATGTTTGCCGCCATTCGTTAATGCATCACCAGTATAAACAGTTTTTAATAGTTTTACATGTTTTAAAGATGTATGTATATGTGTCGACATTTTAAATAATATTTTTTAAATTTGTAACAATTAAATGTATCATTATTAAATAGGCCTATATCTTCATTATCGAACTCCTGTCTAATTAGTTTAGTAAGTTTTTAAACACAGAGAACTATTAGTTGAATAAAGATAATATCAAATTGATCAGAAAACAGATATTAGTTTACGCACTAAATGATTTTAAATCGGTTTTACAATTCAGGCGGGACATTACCGACATTGCATTTTGTTCATTAAGGTAATTTGAAATCTAACTATATAAGTTTTAAAAGTACCACTATTTTTCAATATGCGTGGAATGTTGTCTGTTAGAGTCATAAAAAACGAATTATGATTATTATTGAGTCTGCATGTGCCTTAAGGTCTATATGTGCACCTAGCGCGACGCGGTGTGTCACGAAAAGTTGATTACAAACATTTCAATGAGCTTGTTTACGCTGAGCGCAACGCGACAAAACTGAAGTTGACATTATTCAACTTTTTCTGCGACGAAATCAATATTTCAATACAAACAAGCATAGGTTAGAAATATGTAATAAGTATTATTTTAATATATGAGTAGTGATATATAATATTTTATAATAATAATATATTTAAATATATATAAATAGAAATATTTATGAATTGTAATCTTTACTTTTATTATTAATGATATTAAATAACAAATTAAATGACAATTTTGAGACATATTTATAGTTAATTTAATTCAAGCATTACAATAATAAAAGTTAGAACAAGTAGGAACCCGTAAGGTAGAAAACCTCTTTGCTAACATACTGAAAATATATAAGAAGCATATAAAGCTCCACAAAGGACGAAGACTACTCATACAGTCATGTCTATTAAACAGATATAGTGCGTGGTATGTTCATATAGATATAAGACATATCTCTATAGAGCCATAATAGTACATGGCATTTCGTCGCGTCGCGTCACGCTTGGTGGGTATAGGCCTTCGATAGTATATATTTAAAGATTGGCTTTCAAGTTTTACATAATGTTTTGTATCAATGTCGACGGGTTCAAAGTGATTTTAAAAACGATACAACCGAACCATGCTTGCTTTATTGTTCAGGAATAATTATACGAATTGGAGGAGAACATGGAGACTGAGATAACTTTAACGTCCCATCCCTATTTTAATTTTAAAAAGTTTATCATTAAAACAAAGTTGAAATTCTTCAGTCGAAACTCCTTTGTCAACGCTTTGTTTGTTAGCTGAAGGAAGTTATTCATGAGTATTATCTATAAATAAGATGTCTATGCGATCCATTTCTGCTTTCCATAATATACATAATATATTATCGAATTTTAACGACATTAAACTTGATTTTAGAACCACTTTTAGAACCAATTAAGGCAAAATAAATGCATTACCAGCTAGTATATATTAGGTCGCATTCACAAGGTATCTAAAGCCGATCAGGGTTATTTACATAAGGATTTATTATTATATAATATAGATGTGATCCGACTATTATTGTAAAATAAAATATGTCGCCTAATTCTAGTTTAAATGCGCAGATAACATTGTCTCTTTTGTAATACATTTCTTAAGTCAACAAATAATGTATTCAGAAACTGTTGAACTTTTGTCTTCAGAATTAAATTGGTTGAAAATGACTACAATTTAGCAGAATAGAATACAAAAATAAACTCTAATTATATTTAGATATTACTTGAGTAGTTCTATATTGTACTGTATATGTTTAAACTAAATGAGTTTGTTTCTGAGGTTATGGACATTAATTTACACTGGTAACAGAAAAGTGTATATTCTATGATTGTGTGACTAATATTCTGATACTGTTGACATATAGTATATATTTCAATAATTAAATTATTAACATTTAATAATAATGTTTGCTATAGCTAGTTCTTTTGTAGAGTAGCTGCATCCATTTAGTGATGGGAATATTTAATTATAATAATAATTAATAATAGTCAACGCATTTATATATCATGGTTCTCTTCCCATTGTTGTATATAAATGTTTATGACATTTAGGCCTACTAACACAATTTATTATGTGACTATACTTTTGTTAAAAAACGTGAGCAAAAGTTTGGATAACTTCCAATCTACAGTTATTTATTCATCAATTAACGCTGTTGCATTCTTTTCCAAGTCTTTCGCGAATTCGCACTAAATGTTGCGTATAATAAAAAAAACAATTTTCACCCAAAAAATCTCACCATATAAGAGGTATAATATAAGGTGTACGCCCACCCACATTAGATGACAATATCCAGTGAATCAGTTGACAATTCTGAACCTTCTATCCTCAACCAACCTCCTCCACTAACTTTGCTTTTATGCGTATGTAATATGTAATGTATGTATAAGACTTAACAGTGACTTGAATACACTTTTTTCACTCTGCACTACCTGCTGCAATGGGAGGAATGAAAGGGAGAGAGAGTGAGAGAGTTGTAAAATATAATTAATTAATTTTCTATTGACTTATCGTTCCACAATGCAATTGCTTATAGCGTCTAACTTAATCCGATTGTTATAAAGTGATACTATGTTGAGTGACTTTGATGGGATTATGAGAAATTGGAGTTTTATTTCTTTTGTCTCTTAATATTTTGTCTTTTAATATCACTATTTTCTTTCAAACATCGATTATTTTGACAGAAATATGTAGTTATCAATTACAGATCGGATAAATGAATGAATCAATAATTTATTCAACAGCTTTGATTAAGTAAAACAAATCCGGTGTTTATGGTAACTATAGCATAATTTGTTTCACAATTATTATATAAAATTTACCAATTAGATAACTTTCTAAAATTGAACTTGGAAAAATCAATAAAATGGTGTATTCTATTTGAAGATACTATAAATTACTTCATGTCAAAGACTATTTGTTTTAACTGCTGCGTACATTTACCAGTTATCTATAATTTATTGTGTGATTATACCATATTGAATTGTGATTGAATATGACATCTGAAAAAGATTAGATGACATCGCGTGGTGTATAAAATAAAATGAGTAATGGGCGCGAGAACCCAGAAAATATTGTAGAATAAAAGGGCAGCCATAAAAAAATTTCAAACATTCACAAATTTATTTTAAAAAAGACAAACAGAACACAATCTAGTAAATTTGTTCGTAAAATATTGCATGCCTTCATTTGAGGAAATATAGGACTAACATTCTGCCTAAAATGTGCTTCGTTCGATATATATATAAAAAAATAACTTAAAGTTAAACTATTTAGCTGATTATATTCATTTGTCACAAGTAGCATTGGTAAATATTTTTTACATTCTATAATATATATTCATAATAGAAATTGTATTTGAGATCTTCAAGATGTTCTCGATTCACTTTAATACGTGATCGGCACACCTCTGTGATTCTTGACATTAGGAGGGAGCGATTCTTTCGATTCGACTTTTCGAAAACGCTCACTGACTTAGAGATTGCCGTTAAGTATGTCGTTTAAACTATTGAATAATTAACCCATTTTGTTCAATATGACCTACATGGCATAAACGCATTATAGTGTTGCGTCAAAGGACCTTGAAATTCAAGCCAATCAACTGCTACTCTCTGACCTATACCTACGTTTAAAATGCTGCATTCGGGAAATCTTGGAAAGTTATACAACAGCGATGTGTGCTCCATCTTGCATCCATAAACGAAGTCAAAATCAGGACATTTAGAACACACATGTATGGTGATGATGGAAACCCCGCAAAGTGCTGGTAGCTTGTAGCTTATAGCCTAGTATATGAATAGATTAATCTAATCCAAGTTGATAGAAGGACATAATGGCGCATGGGTTTAACTTCTTAAGAGCACAACTTATGAGAATATATTTTGTCACTTAGCGCAAAAGAAGTTAGTGAAATATACAGTATAATAGAGCAACGCCCTTCAACTTCATGGACATAGTCATTGATACCAGAGTAAAAATAAGAATGTTGGTGTGTATATTTTATGGCTCCACCAAAACAGAAGGACATAATTCTCTATTCTCTATATCTAGTACATTCCTAGTATAGTAATAAATATTTCTGTTGTTCAGAAAATTTGACGTGTGTGTTTATTTTCTAAAAATAGTTGGTTTGTATTTATTTAAGATTATTAGAAATTAACCTAAAATATGTTAAATATTTAATGTATTTAAGCTTCTGAGCTATGATTGATTTTGGCATTTATTGAACTCTTTAAAAATCATGAAAGCAAAAGCTTTAACCTTACTGGAATTAAACTGTAGAAAATAATATTGGAACCAAAACTTTAAAGCTTAAACCTGATCCTAGCTATATTATTTCACATTTTATATGTTTATTATTACATAACACATACAGATACCTGAAATTCTTCAAAAAAGGGGAAATAATACCTGCATGATCATAAAAAGGAACAAAACCAGTGCAGTACTGCTTTTACCTGCTTTAAAAACCATTAGATAGTCTTTCTTTTTATACAAAACGTAAGTGATGCTTTTTCTTTCTTTCTCCGTCTTTCAGGTTCCAATGGCATGGGAGTCCTTCAACCACGGCGACGTCTTCATCAACGACCAGGGTCTCTATATATTCGTCTGGATTGGGAAGGAGTCTAATCGACACGAGAGAATCAAAGTGAGGAGCAACAGGACTTGAGAAATGTTCTGTATAAACTAGAGTATTAATATTGTTTTGAATAAATAATACTGTTTGATTGGTCAATCCGCTTATCATAGAGCTGCTAAAATTAAAGAAATATTTATTGCAAGATGATGTCACTAAATATCGTGTATTCCATAGTGTTGCAACATTCGAATGGAGTAAGATGTTTGATAATACAGTATAGACACAAAGTATAATACAATTAGAAATAATTTAGACAAAATTGTTTACTATTCGTGCGAAGGCAAACAATACCCAGTACTTATAATGTACCATTTTAATATAGTTACATTATACTTTGATGTGATAATAGTATTACGCTTTTTATTACACTTTATAGAGGTGTAATAATGTTATATTGTAAATAGTAACTCTTTACCTATAATTACCTATATCTCCCCACTCTCTCCTCTCCTCTCCCGCTCTCTCTCTCTCCTCCTTTCCCCACTCTCTCTCTCTCCTCTCCCCACTCTCTCCTCTCCTCTCCCGATCTCTCTCTCTCCTCCTTTCC